>OZ022264.1:197302931-197357931 GCA_963978885.1 Nemotelus pantherinus | reverse complement strand
AGCACGAGTCGGTTGGGCTACTTTAGTATCAATAAATGCTTAGAGTTAGTATTCATACCGGAAACATTTACAACGAAAATTAATAACCAATATTTCAATTCCCAAAGTTCTGCAAATTTTTCGGATCGCAGCCCCAAACACCAACTTCAGTTACAGTGCTGCAGGCACTGAGCATTTTCTTCATTGATGTTATATGAGATGCTGCTTTCAAAATTTTATGAAATAAGCAACTGATAACGAATATAATTAACCCGTATTTTGCTCTCATAAACGTTGAAATTCATGCCAGCGGTAATATCTGAAACCTTCCACCATATGAGTTATAATGCATTCTTGAGACCAAAGTAAAACGTGGCATTTGAAACAGTTTTGCCGTAATAAGCAGCACATGTGGTGGAATATGCACTCAAAACCTGCACGATTCTTCTACTGTTCTTCGAACATTAGTGTTTCTAGCGGTTCAGGTGCGCTAGAGTTTTTTTTGTTTTTATATACTAGATCCCTTTTGACAAGGGTTATGTTGGCTTATGACGATTCGTATCAGCCATCGGTTTCAGCCATTGTGGCAACCGATTTTAGTTTGAGGAATTTAAAAAAAAAATGTTGCACGAAGTAAATAAAATTCGTGCAGGAAAAAATCAACGATTAATAGTAGCGTATATTTCAGAAAAAAGAAATTATAATTTTTGGGAAAATTTATGTTGTTGATTATTATAACATAGGTTCAAATAAGAAACTTATTAAAATGGTATGGTTTCGACTATCATAAATTCGGGTTAATTTTAGAAGAATGAATTCATGTAAATAAAAAGCGCCCAAAAAAAATCTACGTAGTGCCTTAATTCCGCCGAAGCCGGTCCCAAGCCCGGTTAAAAAGGAAGAGGGAGGTAGTAGAAAATTTAGCATCTCATTTGCATACCGATTTATCATTGTAAGTAAACGTAATGAAATGAAAATAATTCTCTAATTAATCTGCGTTCAATGGTTAAATAGCGTTAATGCAATTAATGAAAATGTTGCAAGATAATAAGGTAAAACTCGACTTGATGCATCACACAGCTCTTATATGAATTTTGCCGATAGATGTCGGACTAGTATGTTTCTGTTTTTGTGGTTGTGTGTTTGCTTTTGGGGCTTTTTTTCGATGTTTGTTTATTTTTCTTCATATTGTTGTCTTCTTAAGTATTTTATTACATAGTTTTGTGTAATTTTCTTCCATTTTTGACCCCTTCTACGACCTATTCACCCTCTCGTGGTAGTATTTCTCGGCTTTGGTGCATCAAGTCGAGTTAATCCGATAATAATATATAGTTATTCAACAATTCAACAAAAAGATTCGTTTCGTTCCACTATATAGAAGCAAATATTTTAATTTAAAGAGAAAGAAGCCATATATTTCAATTTATTGACAAATATTAATACCGAAGAACAATGACCGACCACGATGTAGAGTGCAGATTACCTTCAAATTTTAAATATACGAATATTTATCTTTGAATTTTAATATTTACCTTTTTTTCAAATATGCGCGCCAAGTGAATGTCCCCACAACGAGCAACTGATCTACACCCATAGGCGCGCCGTAGGGGGGGGCCAGAAAAATAAATATTTGTTAAATAAATATTTGAAAAATACACCCTCCCAGAAAAATAAATATTTCTCTCTTAGGTTTTTGTGGTTACAGCAAGAGTTGAGTAGTGCAGTAGTGTAAGCTTATACCAAAGCATACACAATACTTATAACATAGAGACTGTGTTATTTGCGATATTAATTACGATGTTTTGGGACTTATTTCGAGAAATGGACGGCAATATTTAATTTCGACAAGTTAAACATTAAGAAAAAGACAAAAAAGCACCTGGCCAATCATCCTTTTTTTTATTAAGATTATCTGTTCATTCCTACTAGGCAATATTTTGGAGAATAAAAATGGCATCCCTGTCACTTTTATGCTATCTATGACCTACTTGATTTACATTCAGGTTAAATGTGTGTGAATTTTATTATAATTTGATAACTGCATTGGAAGTTAAAAGGCATAGCACTTCAATTTCACCGAGCGTTTTTTCATAGTCACACAGCCGCTACATGATTCTTATCATATTCATTAAACTTTTGTTAGCTATCCGATCGCGAGATACAGATAAATTATCAAAATTCATGCACAATGTGAAAACTCTAATAGTACTTGGAAGACAGTATATGCTATGGTGCTGGAACAGTCTTGGAATATTGTCAAGATGAACCGAAATTATTTGGAAAAGGTTATCGACCTTACGACGTGTCTCAGTCGCCAAAGACGTGCTTTCACAGGACATGATAAAATAGGTGCCAATGATAGCCGAGATTTTTTTTGGAATTTTGTGCATTATTCGCGAAGCGTGATTCAACTTTTGAAAATAATTTTAAAAACAAGGTTGCGAACTACTGTAGTGGCTAAACAGAAAATGAATGGATGAAAATAATTGCTGAAATCGTGCGCGAGGACAATACAGCTGAAATAGAAGATTGCGGACTGATATCCATTATGGCAGAAGGAACAACCACAGAGGGAAAAACTCTCCGTGGTTGTCAGATTTGCTAAAGAGCTAGCAGCCGAAGAAAGGTTCTCAAGCTTTGCAAAGGTTCTCAAGCTTTCAGGAGCCAGAAATGCCTCGTATCTAGCAGATATAATTTTGAGCCTGTTATACAGCTATGGACTTAGCGAATTGCCTGTTGTTGGACAGTCTCATGATGGTGCTAGTGTCATGTCAGGATAAAAAGTGGTGTAGAAATCTAAATTAAGATGAAACACACTGCAGCCACATTTGTAGACTGTCTAGCTCATAAAATTATCCTGGTTGTGATGGACACATTTTTCACAATCGAAACGTGTACATCCTTCTTCAATGCCATCAAATCCCTTTACCTACACTTTTCAAAGCCATCACTACACGAATCGTTGAAGCAGCTCGAAGAGGCAGTTGGTCTGGCGTGGAATGAGAAGTTTAAGCTCAACTCGTTAGTCAATGAGATTTCACAATTGCAAATATGTGATCGATAGCTATGGGACTATGAAAGAGGCTTTAGAAAAGAAATGAATGAGGGAAAATACAACGACTCAGTTTATTCATTGGGGATCTTTCATACAATCAGTAATCCTAAGTTTGCAGCAAATCTTTTCATCTTTCACTATGTTATTTTTATAACGAACATATTAAGCACATATTTTCAAACTAAAAATGCAACTCTTAGGGATGGGATAAATCTTGTGAATGGAATAGTTAAAACACTACTTAGTGAGCGAGAAGACTTGTATGTAGTTTGGGAAAAAATTAAATCATTCGCAGAAAAGGACTGTCTGAATCTCACATTTACCAGAGGATCGCGAAAACGGAAAACAGCAAAAAGCACTAGTTTCAAAGGTTTTGCTGTTTCATCTAGCCTAGGACACGTTGTTAGGGCTACAAAGATATTCCTGCAAACCAAATGGCTCGAAAAGAGTAAGTTACAGCACTTTTCATCTTGCCAAATTATTTCGCTTTTTCTGGGTTTTCTAGGTTACAAATGTTTGAAGCAAGAAATCAATTTCTTCCTTCTAAGCTTAATATATTTCAATTTCGTCAAATATATTTTGAAACTAAGCTATCCTCTTCTTCAAGTATAAGTTGAAATATATTTAGCTTCTAAACGAAAAAATATTCTTACGTTTTGAATTATTTCCATTCTATTCTCGTATAATTCATACAAACTTTCTTTCTTAGCGGTTATTGATAATTCATGTGTAGTTCATACCTACCATTCACATTATATGCATGTGGTAGTAGCTCCTACGTAATCACAGACAAGAAGTTTATTTGATAATGCATTATGCATTAGCAAATAACAAAGAATAAATCAACAAATATATAATGTATAAGTAAATTATATAAGTTGTATGAACAGTACGTATACAAATATAAACAAAATCATCGCATGTCTTTAATCTTTCAGTCCCTGGCCCCTGCCAGATTTTAGGCCACGGCCCGCCTATGTCTACACCCCGAAAAATATTTCATTGAATTGGAATAATTTGTGGATATGGGTGACCTCGAGACAGACTGCTTCTTTACCACCACTCTTAATGTCTTATACCTCTATGCTGTAAACATACTGTAGGACATTCAACAACATAAGTAAATTTTGTTCGTCACCAATTTCTAAATCATTTTTTTAACCCTCCCATATAAAGCTTTATTCTTATTTTTAAAACATATGTGTTATAATATTTAACTATTAATTCAAGCAAGTAATATATAATTACTGTGATGAAATAAGTAAAAAAATTTAAAGCTGGTTGCTAATCAATTTACGCTCTATCCACATATTATGATGAGGGCCCGTAGCTCTGTTTGTTAAGGCGCCGGTGCGATGCAGTGATTTACTACTAGTGGACTTGAGTCCCGTCCAGGGCCTCTAGCGGTCATTATTTGTCTCTGGGTTGTCCTAACAAAAAAGCCGGTGATTGGGCCAAAAATCAGCGCTATATTATTAAGTGCTAGGTTGGAATCGAATGAAATATTCTCATGTCTGTTTCCGAATTAGTCAGCAAATGACACGAATGATTCCCGGAAACTTTTGGTATCATCATTAAAATAGAGCAATATGTCAACATAATAACATAAAAATAGATAGAAAAGTATGAAAACTTTACAAAAATGCCATAACTGAAAATTAAAGTTTACGCTTGTATTGGCCAATGAAGAAAATCATGGCGGACAAGGGATAAAATCTAGTAGCATAAATGACAATCAGTATTTTGTTTGGCTGTATCTTACATTGAATGTAAGCAGTGCTTTAAGTCTCACACAACAACATGATGATTTTAATTTTTTCTTCGAATGCAGTAGATTACTAAACTATTTTTTCCTTGAAAAAAAAAGAGAGCAATACTATTGATCATAAACTGTAAAGCCAATTAGACCAATCTCTGTTTAAAAAAAATGGTATCCAAGTCTCAATTAGCAAGAACGGATTTTCATTTATGAAGAGAATTAAATTGAATTCAGCTAAAAACTTAATTGATTATTATGAGTATAGTATTTGAAAAAAAAAAATCTATCTTAACACGAAACTAAGTTCAATCAGCTCTTTCCGTCTATCGCTAGAAACGTCTAAAGCAATCAATCACTTCACTCGTGACGCCAAACTGACTTGCAGGTAAGCAATGTAGCTTAGATTTCACAGATTATAATGTTTTACTACCTCTTCGTAAGAATCAATTTGTGATAAATTCCAGTCTAACGACATAAATCAAATCTGAACATCTCTAATCTCATTTCCACTTTTGACCGAAAAAACACTCGACTACGACTTTACAGATTACATTCAACGTATACATTTAGATCCACTTTCGGCAATTTCTTCCTACTGTCATCTTCCATGTTCCATGTGCATGAGAGATACTTCTTGTATTTCCTCGTTTCGGCGAAACACCCAGAAATATTCAGTATCAAACACTCTTTTTTACCATTTTGGGTGAATACGAGTAGAGTGCAATTCATGTCGATGACTTGCCGATTTACGAGTTTACGTTATTAAATTAAAATTAGGTGACTTGCAGCTTTGTCAGGTCTGTTGAGTTAAGTCTTAAGGCAGCCTCGGAATAATGGCATTAGCCTTCAGGCAGCAGCATCTAATGTAGCAAAATTCGTGTCGATGTTGCATTCCGAGACATCAACGCTCTAGCACATTTCGCAATGTATAGGAACTGCACGTTTAAGTTTGTTCCTGATGTACGATGGAAAAAATTATTTGTTTTGATATGTTTTTGGCTATGAATAAACATATTAATTTATTAAATTGTTAGTCTGAATCGAAAGTTATCTTTTTCAGCATTTTTTCAATTCAATTAAAAATCCAAATAATTACTTATCGATGGTTACTTGCATCGGTTTCATTGCGATTTGAAGAATTAGCTCGAGTACGAATTCCGAAAAAAATATTATTTTATCATTTATTAGCAAAATATTGTCCGAAAAATACTAGAATGTACCTCCTAGTGGTGTATCTATCCTGGGCAAGGTCAAAGAATCTGGTATTATGCTTTCCATAAAGACCGCATTTAACTTAGGATTATTCTTGTTTCAAGATTATTGATCTGTTTCGTTTGGGCTGGTGGTTGCTGCAATTCCGATTTACTCGTCTTAGGATGCGGAAGTGACAGAGCAAAATATGTTCCGTAAACGGATCCGTTAAAACCTTGACAGCTGGTGGTGTATGTTCAGTTGAGACAGACTCCTGATTAGCACCGATTTGGCTCTGAGTTCATGTCTCTATAAGCACTTGTTCCAACTGCCGCATGACTTCCCCTTCCTAACCCTTGACTCACTAAGGTGATTGCAATAGTGGATCTGAGTGGAAAATGGAAGCTTGAAATAAACCTTAAATGGTCAGATGTAATCGTGGCATGAACCTTAGTGCACTTTTAATGACAGTGGGGGCTAAGATGTATCTGCCGTCGGGAGCAGTCAAAGCAATGGGAAGTAGAGTTATGGTGAATGATCCAGCTTCCTCAAACTGATGTAACTCTGGGTGCTATACCAGCTGAGGTAACTTGGATCGGATGGATGAATGAGTCAGCACCACTAGCTTTCACACATTATTCTTTTTTGAGTTCCAAGGCTTTGTTCACCAAAACTGGCCAGAGCAAAGTTCAAAAGTCCATTAGTGGCCAGAGTGGCAAACAAGTTGCGATGGATGATCCAATCCAACCGTCAATCAGTGCTACCTCGAGTGTCATTTTCTTCTCAGCCACTCAACTCCCACCAAACAGCTCCACTCGGGGAATTAACTAGGAATTTCATTCTTCGGCACTACATTTACGCTTCACAAAAGCTCGTTGAGCATACTATTATTTTAAATGCAGAGGTAGTACTGCTTTGAAGTGCGTAGAAATGCAATGCGAGGTTGAGAAATAGGCCTTATGGATCTATAAGAGTTAAGGGGCTGACAACTCTGGATTGAACCCAGAGCAGGATTTAAAAACGTAAGATATGTGAAGAGAAATCTATTTCTGCTGCTGTGATCAGTGTTGAAACTACTTCTGAGTCGAGCGTCGGTCTAGATCTAATGACTATGGATAGGAAAAAGCGTGTGAGGCAGCTATAGTGTCTGAGCGGAAATACCTTAGCTTGAAACTGCACCGTAATGGTGAGGGTACTTCTAATTAACTTAAACCAAAAGCAGCAATAGCTGCCCTGCTCCTCTAATTGTGAAAAACTGGGTTAGTTTAGCCGATTTAATTTTGATTTATTTGTTGTGAGCAACAAGGCTTAGTTGGTCAGGTTGGCTATGCTCAGTCAGATATAGACCTATAATACCAACAATAACCTAGAGAATTAAACAACAAAAACCTGGAGAATTGAGAGAATATAGCTAGAATTAAAAGAACATAATTAATGCACTTGTTCTTCATCGAATATGTTTCAAGCATGACTGGTTCGATGACGAGTATCAAGATGCTATCACAAAGAGAAATGAGACTTACAAAGAGTTAATCCAACGACCAACACGGGCTAAAACCGAAAACTATAACATCCTCCGGCGACAGGCAAAAAAAATGTGTCGTCAAAAGAAACGCCAACTTAACAACGACAAGATAAAGAAACTGAACAAAAACATGACCTATAACGATCTGCAAGCTGCGTATTCCTCAATTAAACAATTACGCGAGGGATACAAACCGCGAACGAGCCTTTGTAAGGATGAAAGTGGATCCATCATCAGTAACTCGGTCGAGATTAAAGAAAGATGGGCACGGTATTTTAAACAGCTGCCTAATGCCGTGCCGACGACAAACTCAGCAGATCCAAATACCCCAGAAGCAGAGCAAGACATTCACATCTCTCCACTAACATTCGAAGAAGTTCAGGCAGCCATACGTAACCTTCGAATAAATAAAGCTCCTGGAACAGATGGTATACCTCCTGAATTACTCAGAAATGCTGAAACTCTTCTTTGCAACATTTTCCACCAATTAATACTCAAAATTTGGGCAGCAGAACAGATAAATAAAGTATTATATGCCCCATTTACAAAAAAGGAGACAAATTACGTTGCGAAAACTATAGAGGCATCGCTTTATTATGCTCGTCCTATAAAGTGCTGTCCAAAATTATAGAACGCAAAATAAAGCCCTTCTATTATAACATCATAGGAGAGTATCAAGGTGGCTTCAGGTCCGGACGGTCTACGATAGATAAAATATTCTCAGTTAAACAGGTGCTTGAAAAATGCTGGGAGTATTATATCGACGTGCACCAGGTCTTTGCAGATTTCAAGCAAGCATATGATAGTGTAGACAGAAATACACTTTACCGAATCATGCTTGACTTGGGAATTCCAACAAAGCTCGTCCGCATGACCAAGATAACAATGAAGAACGCCGAATCGAAGGTCAAAGTCGACAGTGAACTAACCAACAGCTTCCACACTAGGTTAGGTTAGGTTAGGTTAGTAAAGAGGGCTGCCGGGAAACGCGGCTTGCATTAGGCCACCAGTTTGGGCCCATTTGCCACCCTCCGCTGGCTTTTTAGAGCTGCCAAGTGACCGCTTCGCCAAACTGGATCAGCTGACTCAGCGTGACGGTACCAGCCACCTCTGCCAACCCTTGAAAGTGGTATGCACCAAAAATTTTGAGGCGTTTATTATTGAGGGCCGGACAATCGCAGAGAGTATGCTCGATGGTGTCCTCTTCCATCTCGCACCTCTTGCATAAACTGCTGGATGTCAGTCCCATTTTCTTCGCATGAGATGCGGTAAGGCAGTGCCCTGTGAGCAAGCCGACCGTGGTTCTCAAGCAGTTCCTGCTGAGCTTGAGCAGTTTCCTGCTTTTGCTTGGATCAGGTGATGGCCATAATGTCCTGGCCACCCTGCAGTCCAGCCTGTTTTCCCATTCGGACTTTAGTTTGGCCCATATGGCGGCATCAAGTTTGTTTGTGGCGTCCGCGATTGACCGAGGTACAGTGATGCAGGGGCAGTTGCTAGCTCCTGAACCTTTCCTCGCCAATTCATCAGCTTTTTCGTTGCCTATGACCCCACTGTGCCCTGGCACCCACATAATCCGGATAGGAATATGCCTTGCCTTTTCATTGAGAGCCACTCTGCAAGCGTTAACAGTTTTTGAAGAACATCTGTAAGACGCAAGAGCGAGAATGGCTGCTTTACTGTCGACGCAAATGGTCATTGGTCTGGTTGATATTCCGCTAATGGACTCAACTGCCATGCGTATAGCATGTAATTCAGACTGAAAGACGGTAGCATGGTCCGACAGTCTACACCACAGGTTAAGGCTCAAATCCGTAGCTTCCACACTAACTCAGGTTTAAAGCAAGGAGATGGACTTGCCTCGATGTTATTCAACCTTGCTCTGGAACACGTCATCAGAAAAGTACCAGCTGATACAACAGGCACACTATTGTTCAAGTCCACGGAAATAGTAGCATTCGCCAATGACGTCAACATTATGGCACGGACCATACCAGAAGCAAAGGAAGCTTTCCTAAGAAGCTAAGAAAATAAATCTACGGGTCAACGAAGATAAAACCAAACTAATGGCCCAGACAAGAAAAATGGCGCCAATCAGACAAAACTTGACCTTAGGAGACTACAACATCAAGAATGTAGATAATTTCATCTACTTAGGAGTCCACCTTGACAATTCAGGCAGTGAAAAGGGCGAAATTTTACGACGAATAAATGCAGCAAACAAGGCGTACTATTCCATACTCCCCATAATCAAGTCTACGAACGTGCACAGGAATAATAAGCTTCGCATATACAAAACACTCATTAAACCTGTGCTTCTCTATGGAAGTGAAGCTTGAACTTTGACTATGGACTCCGAAAAGGCTCTGGACGTATTCGAGCGTAAAGTGCTACGACGAATTTTTGGCCCCATAAAAGAAGGGACAGAGTGGAAAATGCGATACAACAATGAGTTGTGCAATATATATGACGACCCACCGGTATCCACATGCATTAAATTACAAAAATTACAATGGGCTGGCCACGTCGGAAGGATGGAGGCCAATAAACTACCAAAAAGAACGTTGAAAGGTAGAGCACCAGGAAAGCGTCCAGTTGGTAAGCCGAGGAGACGTTGGGAAGACACGATAGACGCAGACAGCAGGTCAATACTGGGGCTCAATAATTGGAAAACCAGGTCGCAGGATCGAGACGATTGGAGGCGGACGTTACTGGAGGCCAAAGCCCGACTTGGGATGTTGCGCCATCGATGATGAATTGTCGGTAAATAGCCCAATCTGGCCACACTGTAGCCGCCTGAGATATTGTTGAATACTAAAGAAACCAGATGGTTTCCTGAGTACAGTGGCTAAAAGAGAGTATATCCGTGGTATTACAACAGGCTTCTGCTGTGCCTGAAGACTCTCTAAGATTGATAGCTTCTTAATCTAACCAAAACAGTTTGCACATGAACTCGTTCCCTTTCATTGGGCTGAAGTCGTTCAGTAATTTGAATACATTATTTTAGTAGTGAATTAAATTCATTTGAATGGTTTTTTCTCAATAGCTATTATGCATTTATTTTCTTGTGCTAGTGATACTAAATAGAAAAAAAAAATACTATCTTCATAAATAAAAAAATTATAACAAATAGAAAAAAAAATACTATCTTCATAAATAAAAAAATACTAGACTAAAATAAAACCTGTCAAAAGTCCATAAAAGACGACAGTTTCCAAGTTCAATTTTCAAAAACTAAATATTTTGCATTTAGATATGTACCATGATTGAATCTCTAATTTATATACAAATTGTGCACGTGTACCTACGGAAAATAATGAGCATGAATAGCAACAAAGTTAATTATTAAATCCAAAGTATCTTCTCTGTTCATTTCGTATCAGTGATGGTACAAGGCTGCCTTGATTCTTGCGCAAATTAAAATCAGATATGACGAATCGACTATTTGCACTGGCTAATAACTAACAGTTTTGTTAATTATGGTTTACAAAACAAGATCAGTAGTACTTGCTTGTAGACTACTCTGTTTTCCGCATTGCAAATAGAAATAAATGCAACCAACATCATTCCGAAGACCGGTGACTATCGAAGATTACCATGTTAGCAAAAATTGCCTGCACCATAGCAGAGCTGAAATATATTGGTAATGATGGTACCAAGATCAGATTTACAGATAAAACACGTTCAAAGATAGTTTTCTTGGTTTTGCGTATTTTGATATCGTCGAATTTGGTTCGCTTTATGACACTTTAGACTCGTCCAAAAGATATTTAAACAAAACATATTCAGAATGTTTTCAAATTTTCAAATTGATCGATATCATTTGATTTATCGTTATTCATTGGATAATGATCTAGAAAGTCATACATTTTATAAAATATTAAGGTGAACGATAAATTACTACTTTATAAAGTACTGTAAATAAGCAAGTTTTTATGTTTTTGTATTGTCTATCTTCAAACCTTCAGTTAATATCTGTTCTTGAATCAAATTTAAATCAGTCTCTTTGCTCCAAATAGTTTTCTCTGAAAATCAGAAACTTACGCTTCTAACCAACTGTTTTTCACCACTGTCTGAATGTTTAGTAGCTTTCCTCTAAACGAATCTCCTACTGCAATAGATATAACGAGCTATTATAATGATGCAATTCACTTGGACTCTATCCTTCGTTCGTTTATGTTTTTAATCTGTTGTTGCGCCAGCATTGTGCACAAAGATATAGCAAAGTTGCAGGGAAAGTTTTACCGTTTCAAGTACACACTTTAAATAGGAGAAAACCATAGCCTCAAGCATTCATACCGACTTGACTTAGACTATGTTTAAAGATAAAAAAAAATATTGTAAAATTTTTAATTCGACTTGAAAGTAAAAGATAGGATATTTATCGGGCGTTTCGATGCACGAGTCGATTTTTTGATATACCTACCTGCATTTATTTACGGCTTGCAGCTTACTAGGAAAATGTTTGAGAAAAGACCCCACGAGCTGATTAAATACACTCGTTTTTACAGAGACTTTGACAATTATTGGAGTTGCAGCTAGTGCAGCTTCGTGGTTGCGGATTATTTTGAGATACAACATAGCCCAGATAAACTAGTGACTTGTGCGATTACTTTGCACATGTCGATTCGGTAAAGATGTAAATAAATGGTTCGTTTTCAAATTGCTAATTGCAGTCGGGTTTAACTGCTTGGTGGTTTTAAAGCAAGCGATATTATCTTCGTTCAAATGATACAGGCATATCTAAATACTATGCTTGGAATACATGATCGAATCGACGTATCTGTGCCTCGTGCCTGAAAGTAGCCTTTGAAAAATGCAAGTTTAGATGCTAAATGTATCATACGATATGTTGTTTAAAAAATGTTTTTAATTTTATTGTTTTTGCAAATATAATTGGATTGGATTTTATTCAAGCTAATAACAATGAAAAATGTTCTCAGTTTTGTCGAGTAGTCTAGATTAGCACTCTGAGATAATAAGCCACTTCTTCATTTTAGCAATATCGTTTTACATATGCCCTAATTAACCACACTTTGTAAATAATTTTTCTTTAAATTTGAAAGATGAAGAAATAATAAGGGTTTGGGGGCTAATAATGTAGGTTGAGGAGTTATTTGTGCAAAGTGGAAACCTTTGTACTTAAACCTTTGTGCTAAAGAAAGTAAAATCGTATGCTGGTTTTCCACCAAACCACAGAAAATGAAAACGAAACTGCAATAAATCCAAAACTCTGCTTCAACCAAACCAACAGTGTTTTTTTGCAGTAATGTTTGTGTTTAGACAACAACTGAATAAACAACGTTAATCGTATTGTTGTCTGAAGAAGAATTAATTAATAGCAGTAGAGAAGATTTTGCATTTATTTGTTGTGGGATGTTTGCCCTACGGTCTGAAGAATTGCAAGTGCAAAGTGTAAACAAAGAAATTATTTATTAATGATAAATATATTGTTGTTAACCGAACTATGAATATTTTTTTACGTTTAGGAAAGAGGAAACAGCACAGTTTTTCCAGTTTTAACCCTAATTTAGTATTCTCTAATCTATTAGTCCCGAAATTTGCACTAGGAAAAAAAAAAGCTTTAGTAGACTAGTGGGTATGTGGCGATCGTTTTTGTTTTCTGGCAGCACCGACGAAAAGTACAGCCAGTTGAGTGAAACCCGATAGTGAGCTCTCTTGCTGCCCAACCGTCGTCGCGACCGGTCAACTGACCGCAACTAAATAAAAAAATAACGAAATCTTTTCATTTGTATTTTATTATTAGTTCTTATGAAATTTATTAAAAATCATTTTTTTATCTCAAAGTTCCTAGTTTGTTTGCGCAGCGAAGTCCAAAGTGGTGACCCCGAGAGGAGTGAAGCACGTTTTTCTAAATTACTAATTGCCGATAGTAATTCAGCATCATGGTTAACGGAACTGAAGATATCGGTCTTGCTGCTGACGCTGGTAAGAGTAACCTAGAGAAAGTGGAAACTGGAACAAGCGCGAGTCTAGATTTAGCGACAGTCGTTCCACGTTTGCGGTTACCAGAATTTTCGGAAACGAACATAGAGATGTTTTTCGCTAGCATGGGATACTGGTTTACTGCATCGAGAATTTCTTCAGACGATCAGAAATTCGCAACCATTATGGCTCAAATTCCATTAAATCGACTCAGTGAAATCCAGGCAATCGCCGATAAAGCTCCATCGAAAAATCGATACGAATATCTGAAGCAGAAAATTATTGCGTATTTCTCTGACAGCCAGCAAAAACGTCTCCGCGAAGCTCTTAGTGATGTTAGGTTAGGTGATATGAAACCTAGTCAGCTATACGCAAAGCTCGAAAGGTTAGCTGGTGATTCACTAACCGGAACCGCGTTAATCGAATTATGGGCTGCACAACTACCAGAAATGGCACATGCGACGGTTGTCCAGATGAAGTCCTCGCCCCTTGAAGATAGGTTAGCTGCCGCAGATGCTTTAATAGAATCTCTGCGCTTGCGACCTATGAACAGCATGCAGATACGTCAAGTCTCAGCACCTGTGACGGGCGAGTCATCAACAAAATCTAATCGGTCCTCAAATAATGATACTTCCTATCCTGGCATACCAGTGCACACAAGTGAGCCTTTTCCTGGATACGATTTGCTAATTGATAAAATCTCAGAATTGTGCCGTGTTAGTGCCCGTGTCCAAAATAGTGAAGTGATACGTAGCCGTAGTCGAAAACGCAACCAAAGCTATCGTGACCGATCGCGATCGAACAAACGAAATGTATGTTGGTATCATTCAAGATTTGGAAGTGAAGCGAAACACTGTCGCTTACCTTGCGCCTTTGATCGGAAATCGAATGATACGCCACAAAACTTAAAACAACAATGAGGTTTTTTGACTGGCGCCGTTTCAAACAGCCGCGACCAATGTGAAATGGCCACAATCAACAGATTGAAAATTTACGAGAGAAATACGTCAACATATTTTTTAATTGATACGGGTGCCGACGTATCGGTCATTCCACACAATCGGTGCTCAGTCAAAAACAACCCTACTAAAATGAAACTATATGCGGCAAACGGTACTCAAATTCAAGTATTTGGTGAAACAACACTAAATGTGAACCTCGGCCTACGGCGTGAGTTTGTTTGGAATTTTATCATTGCCGATGTTAGCTCGGCCATCATAGGAGCTGATTTGATCAGCCACTTCAACTTGTTGATCGATCTACGCAACAACCGGCTTATAGATCAGACAACCGGTCTTCAATCAACTTGTATGAAATGTTCAGTGGCCCGCGTTTCGGAAATACGCACTTTTCTTCCGCAAATGCCATATTCGGACTTGCTGGCTGAATATCAGTCCATCACTAAACTCCCGCCACCAGGTACGAAAACAAAATCGACGGTGATACATAGGATTATCACGAATGGGCAAGCAGTGTTTTGTCGGCCGAGACGTTTGGAACCTGAAAAACTAAAGGCAGCAAAAGCTGAATTTGATTTCCTGATGAGAGCTGGGATTTGTCGTCCGTCCAGTAGTTCTTGGGCCAGCCCACTTCACATGGTAAAGAAACCAAATAATTCGTGGCGTCCATGTGGTGACTATCGTGCGTTGAATCTAATAACAGTCCCAGATCGCTACCCAGTTCCGTATCTTAGCGATTTTACATCAAATCTTCACGGAAAGGTTATATTTTCGAAAATTGACCTACAAAGGGCGTTTCATCAAGTGCCTATTGCTTCTGAAGACATAGAGAAGACGGCGATCACAACTCCGTTTGGCTCGTTCGAGTTTATGTTTATGACATTTGGCTTGCGTAATGCTGCCCAGACTTTTCAACGACTTATACATGAAGCCTGCCGAGACTTGGACTATGTATTCGCTTACATCGATGACATTTGCGTGGCATCAACTTCAGTCGACGAGCACCGTGAACATTTGAAAACGTTATTCGAGCGCCTAAAGTCGTACAATTTGACTATTAATGTTGCGAAATGTGAATTCGGAAAGAATCAAATTGAATTTCTGGGACATTTGGTGAGCGCTGCTGGGATACGACCTTTGCCGGAGAAAGTGAAAGCTTTAGAAAGCTTGCCACTGCCAACGACAGCAAAACAGCTAAAAAGTTTTTTGGCTACTTTAAATTTTTATCGAAAATTTCTACCGCACGCTGTTGAAACACAAATAACTTTATCTTCAATGATTAATGGCAACAAGAAAAACGACAAAACAATATTGAACTGGACTGACGAGACGAAAAATGCATTCATGAAATGCAAATCCGATCTCGCGAATGCAACCTTGTTAGCACATCCATCATCGAATACTGAATTATCACTGTATGTGGATGCTTCGGATGTAGCAGCTGGAGCCGTTCTCAACCAGTTTGTTGGCGACGAAGTCCAACCATTGGGTTTTTTTTCGAAAAAGTTTGATAAAGCTCAGCTTCGGTATAGTACCTATGATCGCGAGCTAACTGCCATGTATTTAGCAGCTAAACATTTTAAATTTATGTTGGAAGGTCGGCAATGCCACATTTATACCGTTCATAAACCGCTAATATTCGCATTCCGTCAAAAACTTGATAAAGCGAACGATCGACAGGCACGGCAGTTAGACTTCATCGCTCAACTAACAACTGACATCCGTCATGTGAGTGGAGTTGAAAACGTCACAGCTGATTTATTATCGCGGATTCAGTTACTCGACGCGAAATCTGAAATAGATTTCAACGATTTAGCTTGTGACCAACAAGAAGATAGCGAAGTCAAGCGCATCTTAGAAGGTAAAGATAATTACTCAATAAAACTGAAACTTTTCGCTATTCCAGGGAGTTCGAAACAATTATTTTGCGACATTTCGACTGATAATATCCGACCGTTTGTAACAAAGAAGTTTCGAGAATCCTTCTTGAGAGCAACTCACGGCCTGTCTCACCCTGGACGCAGAGCCACGACCAAATTGATGATAAAAAGATTCGTTTGGCCGGGTATGCAAGCTGATATCGCTAAACATGTCCGAAACTGTGAACAATGTCAACGATCAAAAGTGAATCGCCACACAAAGTCAAAACTTTCAGCATTTCCAGTAACATCGAATAGGTTTGCACATATTCACGTCGATATCGTAGGACCACTGCCACCAAGTAATGACGAGAGATATTGCCTTACGATAGTTGATCGTTTCACGCGTTGGCCCGAGGCGATACCGGTCAAGGATATCACCGCATCGACAATTGCTTTGGCGTTAATTTCAGGATGGATTGCGAAATTCGGTGTACCCAAGCGAATCACTTCAGACCAGGGTCGGCAATTCGAGTCGACACTCTTTTTTTTTTTTTTTCTCGGTATTCACCATCTACGAACAACAGCATACCATCCACAGTCTAATGGTATGGTAGAGCGTTGGCATAGGACTTTAAAATCAGCCATCCTTTGTAAAGGTAAAGAAAAATGGGCCAGTCATCTCCCAATCATCTTGCTAGGGCTCCGAGTAACCTATAAAGATGATTTGAAAGCATCTCCTGCTGAATTAGTTTATGGCACAACTCTTCGAATTCCAAGTGAATTCTTCACTGAAGAGAAAAACATGAAAACTGAATCCGACGTTGTAATCGAGCTTAGAAAATCGATGAAAATCATTCGTCCGACAAATACTATTTGGCATTCCAATCCGAAAACTTTCGTTCACGGGGATTTGAAAACGTCAACACACGTTTTTGTCAGAAACGACGCAGTCAGGCCCAGTTTATCTCATCCGTACGATGGCCCATTTCGAGTCATCGAACGCACGGAGAAATTTTTCAAACTTGACGTAAATGGTAGACTGGTGAACATATCAATCGACCGCCTAAAACCAGCATTCATCGCGAGAGAGGAGTCAACACAATCGCCACTTTCAGCTGAGCCTCCATTACCGGTTACACAAGCGCAATCGACGAAAGTAACTAGATCAGGAAGACGAGTTAAGGTACCAGTACGTTTCCAGTAGGCATACTTTCGTCTAGGCGGAGGGTACTGTGGCGATCATTTTTGTTTTCTGGCAGCACCGACGAAAAGTACAGCCAGTTGAGTGAAACCCGATAGTGAGCTCTCTTGCTGCCCAACCGTCGTCGCGACCGGTCAACTGACCGCAACTAAATAAAAAAATAACGAAATCTTTTCATTTGTATTTTATTATTAGTTCTTATGAAATTTATTAAAAATAATTTTTTTATCTCGAAGTTCCTAGTTTGTTTGCGCAGCGAAGTCCAAAGGTAGAACACTGGCTTCTTGTGTATGTCGGGTTGGAATCTAAGTTCGGGCGACGGTCCGCACACCAAGCTTTGAGTTCACATATCTCTGAATTAATCATGAATTAATCAGGAGTAAAGTAAGTCGTGCAACTAATCACTCTACACTTGTCCACATTGATTGTAAATTTATGATGAAGCTCTCTATCAGCTTCAACTTGTAGACCCAAACGAGGGTTGTTGTACGATTACTTTACTTTTACAAGGAAAAATAAATTATCAATACGTATTGAAATTCAAAACAAATGAATTGATTTTATGTGATAGAGTAATCAACACCAATAAATTTTTTTTAAAAAGACAGCACATCATTCATCCTGTTCACGAAATAGTTTCATTTTCTTACAGCTGGAGTACACAGCTGTTACGATAAGTTTGCCGCAACGCAATAGAAACTCTTGCGTTTGAGTCAAAGACTCAATCATTTGGTGCCATTCTAAGAATTCTAAGGATCTACCGCACAGATCATTGCAGCGTATTAAAATATGCTAGACAAAATACCATAGTGATCTTGCTTCAATGTACGTTCTCGTGATGTGCGCATAGAGCTATTTTGGTACGAAAATAGCAAAAACCCCTCGTGCTGGCAGCCCTTTGCTGGCATCAAAGCTTAAATTTATATCTTACCTTCTTCACATTAAAATCAATCTTCTCTGCGAATTTCGTTTTGATCCGATGACTGCATTGGAAGTTATAGGGGTACACAGAAATTTAGGGCTTAAAATTTTCGAAAACCTAATATTTGTTGTATATTATCACTACAAGATCATTACCGTTTGAAAACTTTACGGTAAAATCGCTTAATAAAGATATTGCAATTAAATATAAAACCAACAATAGCTGGCAACCCTATAATGGTTTTTTTACCAGATTCCTTCTGAATAATGTCTATATTAAGTTCTATATATCATATGAAATTCGTTTTGATTTCATTACTGCACTGGAAGCTATAGGGCAAAAAGCTTTACTTTTCTGAGCAAATTTTCAAACCCCAAGACACCAAAATTACCATCGCTGGCAGCACCAACCGAATTTTCCAACCAAATTTCTACCAAAAACGGCTTAGAGTAAGGTTCAGCTATTGTGTCAATTTCATGAAAATCTGGCAACTAAATCAGAATTCTGTGAGTTTCATTTGTATCTGATTATTGGGTCGTGAGCTCTCGTGAACAGAAGTTTTTATGCTTAAAATATAGGTAAATTTGAAAAGGGTTACCGTTCTTGTTCGATGTGAAATTTCAAAAGTTTTCCTTAGGTTGTATAGACAAAGCATTAGATATTTATATGAGTTGATTTTCACTGTAAAAAACGAAAATTTTTCAGGAGACTCGATGGTTTGAAGGTTTTCACTTTCAATGCCTGCCGTAGCTGCAGAGTTACCAGCACATTCAGAAAAAAAAAATACTCAAATCATCAACTTAGTAAGAACAATATGTTCTGTTAGTTTAATAATGATTAAATAATCTGGTCAAAAGTTATTGCAATTCAAAAATTTTAAAATTTTCCCAATCTCATCTCATCTCTCTAGCGCATACATAGGGCTGAAAATTTCGAAAAAAAATATCATATTCACATTGGCAACTCGTTCAAAACTCATTCCATAAACTTTATTTTTGCGAAAGTTATTTGTTGACAGAAAAATAGGTATATTTAAAATATCCCTAAAATATCCCTAAAAGGGTTAAAGATTACTAATTTTTTTTTGAAACTTTGCACTATTTTGCATATATGCCAATGTATCCTGCGAGTTTCAGTATAATCGGATGGCGCGTTTCTGAGATTTTTTCACTAATGTTCGAAGAAGAACATTAGTATTAAAATCACTTTGGCCAAAAATTCATATTTCTATATATATATATATATATACATATATATATATATATATATATATATATATATATATATATATATATATATATATATATATATATATATATATATATATATATATATATATATATATATATATATAAACATATAGAAATATGAATATTTGGCCAAGTGATTTTAATACTAATGTTCTTCTTCGAACATTAGTAAAAGTAGCCCAAAAACTTAATAAATGACCGATGTAGTTATGGAAAAATCAATTAAACCGGAATAATTTGGCTTCCTTCCACTGTACTTCACGGAGGTCCAGCTCAAAAGGGTGGTACAAAGCGTTGAACCAAAGAAAGTCAGCGGTGTTGTTCATGTTTGTTTGATAAAATCTGGCAAAAATAAACCGAGCATTCTGTGTTTGGCCCCCACTCACGAGCAGTCCATCAGTCCAAATGGCCTGAGGCCAGGCCAAAATCTCACCGAGTGTGGGAGAACTCGGAAGGACTCATGGACTGATGGAACCAAATTAGATTTCCAATCAATCCAAAGTACATGGACTCAGGCCATTGGGCCATTTTTTGGCTCAACCGTGTGTGGGTAAATAGTAGGGCAAATTTGGACAATCGATAAAATGGACTAATCGTGTGTGTTGAAGCCTCAGTCCAAACAACGTGGCAGTCTTACTTTGCACGCTGACCTGTGACAAGCTCATTGACTGTTTTTGTGATTATTTTATTCAATTGAAAAATTCAGCATAATGGATAGTGGTGGCCATGATTTTGTTTTGGAAGTAATCGAATAATATAGGTCTCATGAATGTATGTTATATTATTTGACCCAAAGCCTGCAACCACTTGCTAAGTACCGCAAAGTAGCGGTCAATCTTTCGTGAGGAGTGAGAGTTTGCCTCATATTTGTATCCTTTCGTTTGATAAATGGGGTGACCAGCAATAGCAACGTGTTATATGTCGTATCATCCATTTTTAAATAATTTTGATAATCAGAAGGCTCAAGTGTGAGTTCTTTTACCAAATCTACAATTTTTACTACTTCTTTTTTGGCTAACGTTGTTTTATGTAGATGCAAGTTGCAATGGCAAAAAAACTCCTCCACATGCTTCTGATCCATTGACAGGTTTAAAATATTTTTTTCTTCAAATTTATCTTCATTTTTTTTCTAAATTAATGACAGAAAATGAAATGGACTGACTGGATCGAGGTTCTATCGTGAGTGGCGAGCTAAATTGGACTTAAACCAAACGGACTCAAGCCAAATGGACTCTGGCCATTTGGACTGCTCGTGAGTGGGGGCCTTTAGAATCAGCAACCACCTCTTTGAGGGACTCTACAAGATTAATATGGATTGTGATATTTGGATCGCGATACAAAGTATTGACCGTGTAGGGTGCTGTATTGATGGATCATGGTACGAATCGCGAAAATATCCGGATATTTTGAAATCCATCAATCAATATAGCTGAATTGCGATAAATATTGAACGTGTAGTCAACCGGTCAATAAATTTTCGTCAGTATTCAGTTAATTGGCAATAGAGAAAGACATTTTAAGCTCCTCAATATCATCGTAGATTCCCAACAGGTCATCAAATCTTTTGAGAACACTAAAGTTGATGTGAAGCCTCTAGAATTATCACAAAGTGATGATTGCTCGGACTTGTGGGCTTGTCGGTCGAAGCAAATAAGTTTGTAAAGAAAAAGACACTTCGCAATAATTAAGTCCTTTTATTAAAAATTAAATCATATTTCTTTTTAGTTCAATTAATTCACTTAACGGTACTCTAGTAGAATATTAATTCAAATTTCACACTTGAATTCGCAGACCCGATCGCCCCAGCATTCGCAGACCAACTAAAACAACTTACTTAACTAACTAACAACTTGCTTAAGTTTATATGCATGTGTATGTGTATGACTGCTACACACTCCCCTTCCAGAGTGAGCGTTAATGAATTAGAGTTCGCTATGCGTTACAAGTTGTTTATTCGAAAGCTATTGATTTTGGTTTAGGCAGGTTAGGCGTTTCGTAGGAAATGTTAGCTGGTTTGAGTCTGTCAAGTGAAACTGTTGTATTCTTTCCATTGACATCTACAACAAATTGTTTCCGGAATCTGCGTATAACCTTGTATGGCCCTTCATATGGTGGACTTAGGCCGGTTCGCACCCTGTCCTTTCTGATAAAAACGAAATCGCATGTCTTCAGTGCTTTTTCTATGTGGACATTTGACTGTTGTGCTTTTCTGGTGTCTATTGGCTTAATGTTTTGCATGGACTGTTTTAGTTGCTGTGCAAAGTCCTGCGGTTTTAAAATCTTACTTCCTGGAGTATTGACAAAAAATTCTCCTGGAATTTGCAATGGTTGACCATATACCAAATCGGCGGGTGTGCATTGCAGATCTTCTTTTAATGTTACTCAGATTCCAAGTAGCACAAGTGGTAATTCGTCGCTCCAATTTAAAGTGGCTTCTCTTGCCATAAGTGATGATTTGAGTTGACGATGGAAGCGTTCTATCATGCCATTGGCTTGTGGATGATAGGCTGTCGTTCGTATCCGATGGCTTCCAAGGATCCTTGTAACTTCAGAGAATAGTTTCGACTCGAATTGAGAACCCTGGTCCGTTGTTATTTCCATTGGAACGCCAAAACGGGATACGTATTGTTGGACGAATGTCTTGGCTATGGTGATGGCTGAGATATCTTTTATAGGATAGGCCTCGGGCCAACGAGTATATCTGTCTATTATGGTTAGTATGTATGAGTTACCGCTTGATGGTGGCAATGGGCCGACTATATCCATGTGGATGTGTTCGAATCGATGATTTGGCAGTCGATATTTTCCGTATTCTGTTTTGGTGTGACGCTGAATCTTCGCTTTTTGACAGTTGACGCAAAATTTTGACCATTGATTGCAATCAGTGTTTATAGAGGGCCAGAAATATTTGAAAGTTACCATTTTTCGTGTGCCTCGTATTCCTGGGTGCGATAAATTGTGTAGAGAGTTGAAAATTTCTTTTCGTAATGCTCTAGGTATGAACGGACGGTTACGATCTGTGCTAGTTTCACACCATATTTCTTCTTCTGTAATGGGGATTTTGATAAGTCTCATCTTAACTTTTGAGTTTTGTTTTTCGTTTGATGTGAACTGTTGCAACTCGTCGTCTCGTTTTTGCTCGCTGGATAGCGTTTTGAGATCTATGCTATTTAAGTTGTTGTTATCCGTTTTCGACTCTTCTTCAGTAGGAACTGTACGTGATAACAGGTCGGCTACAACGTTGTCTTTCCCGGATATGTGAATGATCGTGTTAGTGAACTGAGATAGATAGTCTAGCTGTCGAGCTTGTCGTGGGCTTCTCTCGGTTTTGGTCGTTAAAGCTGTTGTCAGAGGTTTATGATCTGTTAAAATGCTGAAATCTCTGCCTTCTATGAAATATCAGAAATGTTTTACAGCACGATATGCTGCTAAAAGTTCGCGGTCGAATGCAGAGTATTTGACTTCAGTTTGTGAAAGCTTTCGAGAGAAAAATCCGAGTGGTTCCCATAATTCTTTGTGCTTTTGTTGAAGAACAGCACCCACTGCAGTATTCGATGCATCGGTGGCTATACTATAAACTGTATTTTCAAGTGGATGAGCTAATAATGTCGCGTTGGCTAATGCTTCCTTCACGAGTGTAAAGGTCTTGTTGCATTCCTCAGTCCAGTAAAAGTTTATCGCCTTTTTTTGTTTTTGCAGAAGTGTTAAATGCGTATGTAATGGCGCGAGTAATTCTGCTAGCTTGGGAATAAAGCGGTGGTAGTAATTAGCCATGCCTATGAATTTCTGGATTTGTTTGACAGAAGTCGGGGGTGGCATATTACTAATGACTTCCACTTTGCTTCTTGTTGGAAGTATTCCGTCTTTTGTTATCGTATGACCCAAGAAATCTAACTTGGATACGCCAAATATACATTTCGAAGCTTTGATCGTAAGACCGTAGTCTTCAAGTCTTCCGAGGACAGCGCGAAGGTGTTGCTTGTGTTTTTCCTCATCTTCGCTAGCGATTAGCAAGTCGTCTGTGTATCCAAATACGAAGCGCAGATCCCTTATTACTTCGTTGATGAAGCGTTGAAATGTTTGTCCCGCATTCCGTAAGCCAAATGGCATTCTGAGAAACTCGAAGAGACCGAAAGGGGTCGTAATGGCTGTTTTATGGATATCATCGGGAGCCACCGGAATTTGGTGATATGCTCTAAAGAGATCAATTCTCGAGAATACGTTGCATCCGTTTAGTTGCATAGAAAAATTGTGTATGTGCGGAATTGGGTATCGATCCGGCACAGTGATGGCATTGAGACGCCGGTAGTCACCACATGGGCGCCAGTCTGGACTGTCTTTTTTGCTAACCATATGCAGTGGTGACGATACGGGAGATGATGATGGTCTGCATATTCCCAGATCCATCATATGCTGAAATTCCGTTTGAGCTGCTTTATGTTTTGTTGGATCCAGACGTCGTGGTTTTGAGTATGGAAGTTGACCTACTGTAGTGATGTGATGTTCGATTTTGTGTTTGATGGAATGACTACAGTTCGACGGTTGAAGTAAAGATGGGAATTCGTGAACGATTTCACCATATTGGTTGTCTATTGTAAAATGTATTGGGGTTGGAGTATTATCATTCTGGCAACAAGCTGCGTTGATGGTTATTTCAGTTTTTGTGTCTATAAGACGTTTATTGCGTAGATCGACCAAGAGGCTAAATTTGGTTAAAAAATCAGCTCCTAGTATGGGACGTTTAACTGAAGCAAGTACGAATTGGTGAGTGAAATTGCGTCGCAGTCCGAGATTTACTTCAAGTAGCTTAGTTCCGTACGTATTTATTGTTGTGCCATTAGCCGCAGATAGAAGACAGTGGGGATCTTTTTTGCTTTTTAGAGGATCTGAAAAAGGAAGCACGGATATGTCCGCCCCGGTGTCTACTAAGAACGAAATTTTGTTATTGAAATCTTTTACGAATAGGCGGCGGGATATATTGACCCTACTGGTAGCCGCTGATACAGCTGGGCCTTTTAGTTTTTTGGAGTATTAGTTTGTTCATGTTGACGTTGGTTGAAATCACAAGGGGTTTGGCACTTTCGTGCTTTATGTCTGTATTGTTTATGGTACCAGCAAATTTTAGAGTACCGTAGGTTCCGACTGCTATCGCTCTGGGAATTGCTTCTACTACGGCTGTATTTCCTGTTGCGATTGGTATGTTGATGATTTGAGCCCGTTGCTAAATTTCTCAGGAGTGATTTTATTTCATGTAACTCTGTTTCTAATGAGTTTGATCTATTATGCTGCGTAGTAACCCAAGTATTGCTCGGATCTGTGACTGAATATACGGTTACAGCCGCTCGGGAAGCTTCCCAGATTTTATCAGCTAATGTGGCTAGTTCAGTTTCTGGCTTTTCAGATTGTGGGATGAGAGCTATATTTATTATATGTGGAAGACGTCTTAACCATAGTTTTCTAATGAAGTTGTCTCCTATCGAGGTTGTTCCTGCTAACTGTTTTAAATATCTGAGAAAATCGCTTGGTTTGCGATCTCCTAGTTCTTCGTTTGATAATAATTGTTCTATTCTTCGTTCTTCACTCACTGAGTGTCGTTGGATTAAAATAGCTTTTAAGCCGTTATACTGTTCAGTATCTGGGGGCTTCTCTATAAAGTCGAGAACCGATTCCAGAACATCCTGAGGTAGTGCAGAGAGAACGTAATTATATTTTGTCGAATCCTTACTTATTTTGCCTATTGCGAATTGAGCCTCCGCCTGAATAAACCAAATCGAAGGAGAATTTGCCCAAAATGATGGCAATTTTATTGAAACAGACTCGACATTATTTGAGGTAGGGGGTGATGTGTCGCTTTCATCTTTTAGTTGTCTCTCATCTTCTTTTGTCATGTTTGATATTTCGATATATAACTTTATGTTTGAAAACTAATTTAAGATATAGTAAAAGCAATAATATTTTATATTTTGTAATGTTAACAATCCATCGAATATTATAATTTGAATATTTCTGATATGTTTTAGCTTGATAAATTGCGAATAAGTGTCAATTTATTGTAAATTTTCTATTGTGAATATTCAGTCTATTTAAGAGTAAATTATTATGCATTACATGTAGAATTGCTTTGAAATGCACCGTATAAAACACCGTATAAATCCACCAGTTTCACTCGCACACACATGCATATTTGTATCCCAATTTACTGCTACATATATTTTTAGTATTTAACATTGATAGTTTACCTGAGTATTATGCTGATGTTATCCGCTGAAATTTATTTGATTACAAAAGAAAAATTTATATAAATGTAGAGTGAATATACAAAAAAATATTCTGGCAATATTTTGATACCGCTTTCTGATGACGTCTCGCCTCTGATGGTGTAAGTGAGTACTGCTCTCAGAATTCAATGCTTGTGTATGTATGTAGCTTGGACACTGTAGATTATATTTACTTCGTTGACGGCGATTCTTCTTTTCTTATCTAGTGATGTTGCTGCAATGTATTTGTTGGCAGTTTCACTGGTTTGTTTCACTCCTCCAACAATGCCCACTTTCGTACTTTTCGTGTTGTTTGTGGTGTGGGATGTTGATGTCGGTGGGTGTTGTACTTCATATATACGTATATATGCGATAAAGACGTCTGTATTTGTTGTATAACGGGTTTTTTTACGGCAAGGTGAACGTAGCGTTTGCGAAAATTTTGCTGGTCTTCCGCCTTTGTGTGATCTAATAAGATTATACTTAATTTTTGGATCTATATGCGGTTAGAAGCAAATACGAATAACGCCGCTCATAAAACACTTTTGAACGCACACTGCACTTTTAAATACCACATGTGTTCTTCTGCGGGGTCACCATTTGTGGGCTTGTCGGTCGAAGCAAATAAGTTTGTAAAGAAAAAGACACTTCGCAATAATTCAGTCCTTTTATTAAAAATTAAATCATATTTCTTTTTAGTTCAATTAATTCACTTAACGGTACTCTAGTAGAATATTAATTCAAATTTCGCACTTGAATTCGCAGACCCGATCGCCCCAGCATTCGCAGACCAACTAAAACAACTTACTTAACTAACTAACAACTTGCTTAAGTTTATATGCATGTGTATGTGTATGACTGCTTTGCCTATTACCGGTTTTCCTTCTCAGCTAATTATTTGTTAGTAAGCTCCGGAATTTAATAAAAACCATATGTTCCTAGCGCATGTATTATTGCAGTGCAGGTATCCATTATAGCCTGGCTAATCGACTGTGAGGACTTTATAGT
Source organism: Nemotelus pantherinus (assembly GCA_963978885.1). Lineage (NCBI taxonomy): Eukaryota > Metazoa > Arthropoda > Insecta > Diptera > Stratiomyidae > Nemotelus > Nemotelus pantherinus. Next base: position 197,331,020 of record OZ022264.1, on the reverse strand, counting down.
CTAAAATCGAAGATTTTGCTACATTTTTGATAAAACTTTGTTAAAATAAGACAAATTTTACCAAACTATTTGTATTGAATTGAATCCAATGTTTTAGTTGAAAATTCAAAACAAAACCACCACAACACTTAATCCTCTGAATCCGGCACAAATAGCTCATTATTACAATATAATAATGAAATAATATATAAAAACGCAATACATGCACAGAAAAATTATTGTATATCAAACTAATTTTCAAATAAAACAAGCACAAACAAAGCTTCAAGTATTTTCTTCAAACGAACTCAATTTGAAAACGAACTCTTTTGAGAGACAAAAAGAAAAACATCAACAGTTGAAAAAAACATTATTTGACAAAAAATAGCTGAAAAAATGCAGATTTATTTCTTCGATACGAGTTTTTCTTTGTATTTAATATTTTTTCGGTCTGGTGGAAAACCGTCGTTATACTTATTACTAATGTTCGCAGAAGAACATTAGTATTAAAATCACTTTGGCCAAAAATTCATATTTATATATATATATATATATATATATATATATATATATATATATATATATATATATCATCAAAAAATTTCAGTGAAAAAATCTCACGAACGCGCCATCCGATACAACTGAAATTTTCAGAACACATTGGTGTATATGCAGAATAGTGCCAGGTCTCACAAAAAGTTATTAATCTTTAACCCTTTGGCCCCGGCGGCCATTTTAGTGATATTTTTAATATACCTATTATTCCGTACACAACAATTTTTTGCAAAAATAAAGTTGACGAAATAAATTTCGAACGTGTTTTACATGTGAATTTGATAATGTTTTGAATTTTTTTAACCCCATGTGTGCGCTGGGTGCCTAAAAAGAGAACGGGAAAACTTGAAAATTTTTAAATTGCGATAACTTTTGACAGAGCTATTCAATCATTACGAAATTTTTTAGTTGTTTAGTTGTAGATTTGTGAAATTAAAATTGTGAAAAATTATTTAGTTGTAGATTTGTGTAGCTTTTAATGAGCGTGTTGGCAACCCGGTAGCTAGGGCAGGCACTGAAAGTGAAAACCTCCAAATCATCGTCTCTTTTGAGAAAATGCCGCTTCTTCAAAAAAAAGCCACTCATATGTAAATCTTGTGCTATGTTTACATAGACAAAAAGAAAATTGATATGGTATAACGGGCACGCCTGGTAACCCTTGCCCAAATTACCTATATTTTTACCATCAAAAACTTCTGTTCACGGAAACTCACGATCCGATGAGCAGAATTAATTGAATTTTACAGAATGTATTGATCTTAAATAGGATCAGGTCTGATAGAAGTGATTTTGAAATGCGGGCGATTCTGTGAGAGTGGTGCCATCTTGAAAAATCACTAAAAAAGATAACTGCTTTTAGCCCTATAAATTCTGATTCAATCCTTCGATTTTGACGTACTTCAAACCAAGTTTGGTAGAAATTTGGATCTGGCAGCTATGATAATTTTGGTGTCTTAAATTTGAAAAAATAAAAATTTGGAAGTGAAAACATTCAAACCATCGAATATCCTAAAAAATGTCCGTTTCTTGCAATAAAACCAATCTGTATACAAATCTTATGCTTTATCTACACGTTCAAAGTAAAACTTTGGAAATTTCATGTCGGACAAGAACGGTAACCCTTTCCCAGTAAACCTATATTTTGAGCATCAAAAACTTCTGTTCACGGGAACTCTCGAATTAATAATCAGATACAATTGAAACTTACAGAGTGCAGTGGACTTAAGTAGGACCAGATCTGATAGAAGCGATTTTGAATTGTAGAAAACTCTGTGCCAGTGGTGCCATCTTGAAAAATTACAAAGAAAAAAAAACTGCTTTTTACCCTATGAAATGTGAATAAGTTACCAGATTTTCATGAAATTGACACAGTAGCTGAGCCTTACTCTAAACTTTGTTTGATAGAAATTTGGTTGGAAAATTCGATTGGTACGCCCAGCTATGGTAATTTTTGTGTCTTTTGTTTTGAAAATTCGCTCAGGAAAATAAAACTTTTTGCCCTATAGCTTCCAGTGCAGTCATGAAATCAATACGAATTTCATACAATTAATGGAACCTATAAGAAACATTATTCAGGCCAAATTTGGTTGAAAAGCCACGATAGGGTTGCCAGCTATTGTTGGTTTTGTGTTTGTTTGCAATATCTTTACTAAGCGGTTTTATCGTAGAATTTCCAAATGGTAATGATATTGTAGTGACAAAAAACATTAAATATTAAGCTTTCGATTATTTGAAAAAACTCGCTGCAAGTAACCCTAAATTTCTTTATACTCCTATAACTTCCAATGTAATATAACAACGTGAAGCAGATGTGATATATTCTTGGCTTTGATACTGGCAGAAGGTTGCCAGCACGAGTCAGTTGTTTTACTTTTGTATCAATAAATGCTTACAGTTAGTATTCATACCGGAAACATTTACAATGAAAATAAATAACCAATGTTTCAATTTCCAAAGTTCTGCAAATTTTTCGGATCGCAGCCTTAAACACCAACTTCAGTTACAGTGCTGCAGGCACTGAGCATTTTCTTCATTGATGTTATATGAGATGCTGCTTTCAAAATTTTGTGAAATAAGCAACTGATAACGAATATAATTAACCCGTGTTTTGCTCTCATAAACGTTGAAATTCATGCCAGTGGTAATATCTGAAACCTTCCACCATTTGAGTTACAATGCATTCTTGAGACCAAAGTAAAACGTGGCATTTGAAACAGTTTGGCCGTAATAAGCAGCTCCTGTAGTGAAATATGCACTCAAAACCTGCACTATTCTTCTACTGTTCTTTGAACATTAGTGTTTCTAGCGGTTCAGGTGCGCTAGAGTTTTTTTTTTCAAATTTCTTGCTATTTTTCTCTAAATAGGGTACCTATGTATTGATCAAGACGCCAGCTTTCGCCATGTATATACATATGTCTGCGATTTAATTGTTTATGGTTTCTATAGACGCATGGATTTTTTTTGTAGTGTTTCTGATGCCACAAAAAAGATAGTAGCGTTGACAAACCTTTACTTGCATTTATTTCATAGAGTGGAATACTACTTCATCATCTTATGGAATAAACTTCAATATTTAAAAAAAAACTCTCATTTTAAATAAAACATAACATAAATGCACTGAGGAGTAAATTGAAGAATATTATCAGCTTCAATTTTCGGTTGCAATTTTGAACACTAGATTGTTCAGATGCACATATCATACAATACATCATTTTACGAAGGTACTATTAAATATAAGTTAAGATAATTTTGTATTCATTATTACTACGAAACCTGTTGAAATAAAATGAATAATTTCCGCTTTAAACCCATCATATCAGTAATAAGATACTCTTTGAAAAAAATAATGCAAATTTTATGCACAATTAGCCCACACAAATCGCAAGTAAATAATTGCTTTATTTATCTTGGCTAAATTACGTCGATTGCCTCTTCTGCGTGTTGTTTGTGCTAATGATGCATATGTCCATTCTCAAGCGAGAAAATGCGAACAGAAATTTGAAACTTTTCGACAGTTCTCATCAAAATAGTGGAGTTCATTCCAGGCTTAAAATTGGCTTAAGATGATTATAGTATAAAGAAGATAATCACGTTAATTATGCTTCCTGTAGTCAACAAAATCGTTAGACAGAACTTCGAAACGTTCTAAAAAAGCGGAAAGATGAATTATTTTCTGTGTTGGTCATCGACAGATAAACTGTTTGATCTGTTGTAACGAATCACATTCCCAACGAATCGATTGTTGTAGATTAACAATTAACAATCAATACAATATTCTTTTTCACCAGTCATAGGAAATTTGTTACAATGTCTGACTGGCGAATACAATACCGGCACTAGCTCTGTTCTTGCCCAGAATTGGTATAACTCATCCACAGGAGATTTCACATTATACCACCCAAGAACATCTTCAGTCTCACGTGGTTTTGAAGGTTCATGTAAAATGATGCTGCGACTTATTTTTTGGGAGTGAAATTTTTTTATGAATTTAAAAGTTTTGCATCTAAGGTACGTAGATGCGATTAGATTATTGATAACCAAGGTCAAAATATTGATTTTCATTACTTAGGATAACTGTTTTCTGATCATACTCGTTCTACCCTTTTAGAAAATTATTATTCAACGTATTCGTATAACCAGCATCTTTCGGTTTCTTTCGATTCGAATACGAATAATATACGAAACTAGTACAAACAACACTTTTATTTAAACGGGAAAAGTCTTAACAGTGGAATTGTTAAAAATTCTTAATATTTTTGAATACAGTTTTGAATAGCTGCAACAAAACGCTTTTAAATGGCAAATGGAGTGTAACATCGAATCTCAGATTCATGTAATGTTCTAATTCATCTATTTCTGCCTCAATCTTTCAAATCGAACAAAAATGTGGATTTAATTGTAAATGGTCTCTATTATATTGCGGCGCATAAACTCTGCAGCAACGCATGCGCGAACAATTAAGCATTCAATACTTTCATAATACCACCTGTTGTTACTCAATCGAGAATTTCGGTCAATTATCATTGAGGGGGACTATAACTGAAGACCAATTTTGATTTGTTCGAACTGTTGCTTAGTTTTGCGTTTTCGTTCCATTGGAATTAAGACATTTTTCCTCAATGATGATCGTTCTTGTTCTCAAGCTGTTCAAGATCATAGAGTTTTTAACAATGAAACTCGTGTTGGGCATACGAGTGGCTCTCCACCGGTTCGCTCTTAGTTCGAATCGGGCAAAGTTCCAAAGACAATGACCAGAAACAATCTGATTTCTTTTGAAAAGCCATTAGCTTTAGCATGTAGCAAATGACTTTATGGAGTGATTGTCATCCACTATTTAAGAATACAGTTGTTCCACCAAAAGGTGTACTTGAATACAAAGCAATATAGCTCTGCTAGTGTTTTTTTAGAAAAATTCACGAAGGGTCTGAGAATCGGCAGAAGGCTACTTTCAAACAGCATCAATCATCAGTTCTCATGTGTCTATGAAATTTCGAAATGAAATGAGTGGCATCGACCCAAGAGTTTGAGATAATGAGGCTCTGAAAGAAGGCGAAAAGTACAAAATATTATGAGTTCTTTGGAATAACTAGCATCGGTCATCATCTTAAGCTGGCCACTTAGCCGCGTTGACAGAACGATGGGAATTGGAATAATAATTGATGTGATTTTCTTACTAATTGCCTTGTCCAGGAAACGTTTCGAAACTCTCATTAATTTGGCGCTTTTCGGTAGGTAATTATTAGTATTGCTGTTTGGATATTTATTTTGAGGTTCATGGCGTCTATAATTTTGGGTGTTGTGTTTTTAAACGATACTCAGAAACTGTAATCCGAATTTATGTTTGAACTTGATGTGAATGCAGAAAAAATTTCATTACAAAAATGAAGAAACGAAGAAACGAAATGAAATCAGTTCAACAAAATTTATTCAAATGAGATACAATAGACAGTCCAATTATTGCATAAAATATAAAAGTAATAAAAAATAAATGAAATAGATAATAAGCAATACACGCAAGCGTAAATTCAGGAAAAAATGCATTAAAAATCAAAAATAAATAAACTGTACAGGAGTAGACAATTGATAATTGACAAAGAATGATATTACCGTATTTTTAAAAATAGTTTTATATTGCTGCATTGATTGCGGTAAAGTACCAAGATTAAGATTGTTATGGTTCTTTAATATTCGCAATGCTGGTGAGTAGAAATATACATTCAAACATGCAGATACGACGCTAAACACATTAGTGGATCTGTTCAAGGGATTTGACTCACGTATCAAAACTAGGGAACAGATAATATGATAAGGCAATAAAGCATGAAAAGGAGACATCAAGGAGAAACATTCACCACATGTAACATAAAGAATGTTGAACGTGAAGTACAAACAACCTGTAAACCTACATTAAAGAGATTCCAAGGGTGTAACAAGGTATTTAAAATAAGAAAACCACCTATAACAACAACACTCAAGAACAATACAAAGAGACCAATGCACAGGAGTTGAAATTTTAGTCAAAGATTTTGAAGACCTATGCATTAAACCAGGCTGTCGTAATGAGGAGGCGATGATATGCATGATGTGTAAGCTGGTTGAATTTGATTTGAAGTCAACGTCAACACCGAGATCTTCAAAGGATTCGCATACAAAAGGCAAGATGAGTTTACTGCCGAAGGAGGGTCATTTATCAAAAGAAAAAACAGTAAGGGTCCAAGAATAAATCTTTGCGGAACACCAGATACGTAACAAGGGGGAGTTGAAGAACATGAATTGCTAGTTCATTCACATATACGGTCATATACATAAAAGGAATACCAAGGAAGAAGCAAATCGGAGAACCTAAAGTCTTCCAGTTTTAAAAGCAGTAGCGCATGGTCAACGGTTTCAAAAGTTTTGTCAAAGTCATTATACAGGGCATCTACTTGTTTTTGTTGCTCCAAGGCAGATGCAAGAGTGTTTGTGAAGAACCGAATGCTTGTAAGTAGGAAGAACCAAGCGCTTGTACAAAATCATGTTGCTCTTTTGCTAGGGTGGACTGGATACACGAATATAGCTTGTTACAGGCAACGCATTCGATAATTTTACTCAATTTTTACTCAAGAGTTGTACTCAGTTGCATATAAGTTGCTTTCGCTTCGAAAATGTGGATGGCATTGACATATGTATCTAATCATTTTACGCCAATTTAGTATGTGCAGTTCATTCTTTCGAGCTAAAAAGTAACATTTGGTGTTTCAATTTGAAAATTGAATTGTGCAAATGTCTTTCCAATAAGAAAAGCGATCGAAAATTAAAATTCTTGACACTTTATCCGTCAAGAATGAGAAGTGTCTCTGCTTTTCTCCATTCAAAAAAATGACCAGATAATGAAGACATGTCAAAATTTAGCCTCACGATTAGCTCTGCACCAGCATTAAGGAGGAAAATAGGGCGTTAAGGCTGGTACTGAGCTAATCGTGAAGCTAAATTTTGACATGTCTCCATTATCTGGTCATTCTTTCGAGCAAAAATTTTGGCAATGGAGAAAAGCAGAGACACTGCTCATTTCTGACGGATAAAATGTCAAGAATTTCACATTTCGATCGATTTTCTTATTGGAAAGACATTTGCACTGCTCCATTTTCAAATTGAAACAACAAATGTCACTTTTTAGCTCGAAAGAATGAACTGCACAAACTAAATAGGCGTGAAATGATTGGAGACATGTCTCAATGCCATCTATATTTTCGAAGCGAAAGCAACTTCAAAGCAACTTTTCATGCTAAGAACACAGTACCACTCTTGCTTATTTTCAAGCTAAATTTTCGCCGAAACAGATTTCACGTGAAATTTTGTATGAAAATTTCACGTGAAATTGAACTCAGTACTATGCTTTAGATGGTATTAGTTCGGTCACCAGATTTATGGATTTTTAAAAATTTTTTTACATGATGGAAATTTCCAAGCACCTATGCTACAATTACAAAGGAGGAATAGACATGGAGGAGGAAAATTATTTTGGTAATACATTGGGAATGCTATCGTTGTCACATCCAGTGCTTTTGTCAAGACAATTTAACAATAATTCGACTTCTAGAACATCGGTACAAAATTAAGACGAGATACAAGGAAAGGAATAAGAAACATTATGTGAGGAAAAACAGAAGGAGGAAAAACATTTCACAAAGACGTCACAAACGCCGAGGGCATTTGAAGTAGAAAAATAATTAAGATGCGTGTTTACTGGAATTTTATGCATTGTTAGGCAGTTTAATGTAATGCCAAAAGCGATTTTGATTTTTAGAGCGCATGAACTATAAAGTGCACAGCACTATGAAGTAACTACGCTTCGCCACATTTGCAATCCTTTCAGCTTCAGACCGTAATATCTTGAATTCAATTAGGTCGGCTTCAGAGCTCGTATGCTTATACATCGGCGGCAATTTCCGAATGCAACTACGGGACGTCTTCCAATTTATTAGAACGATAAGTCGGTATGAATTGAAATATTACATCAGAGAGGCAAGTATAACATTTTTTTGGTAGCACTGCCCACATGAAAGCCCGCGAAAGAAGGAAAACTAAAAAAATGCTGTTTATTTCCGAGTCATACCAGGAAAAAGAACGCAAGGTAGCAATAATACTTTATGTATTGCAGTTATATAATATGTTTCAAAATTCGATCGCTTTGCTCCTATAGTCGGCCTACCATAACTCCTTTTTTTCAATCCTTACTTGTCTCGCAACACATATCAAACTCGTTAAAAAGGCACCTAAAGTTAGTACAGTGGCTATTGCTGCAAATTCTTTACTTTACATTTCATTTTGATCTTTTTTATTCTTGTTCTGAAACCCAAAAAGGGTTAGGTAGCCTTCTTATGAGGCAGTCCGACATTATGAGTATTTACTTTAGTTTACTTAGTTAAAAATGTACGGATAATTTAATGTGTATATATTTTTGCTTCCTTTTGCACTATATTTTTATCTTATGGTATGACCAAGTCCACGATTAAACATGTTTTTTTTTGGAATTTTTATCAAAAACCACCGGATTTTGGGGATTGTCTGTTACTGTAAGACCTGTAAAGGTAGGTATCCATGTGTTGCATTTCTTCCGTATCGTATCCCTGTTGCGTATCATTCGCTAAACGGATACGGTGTCCACACTACTCAATATTCCATGTATCATCAATACGATCCGTTGCAAAAAACTCGACACGCAGCGGCAACGCTTTTATTCACTAATCTATAGTGTACAACGCAACGTGTCCACACATGACTCCACTTCGTATCGTATCATTCCTTTGATTGGACGGCAAGAAACCGCCAAATGATCGATCGAGTTCGTTGCGTTTCTTTGTATCAAATTTTGATACGCAACGAAGATACGTTTGTCGTATCCACTGATACGCAACGGTGATACGATACGCGAAAATGATACATATGGATACATACCTTAATAATCAGAATATATCATGACATAGAAGTTTCACCAAAGTGTGCTACTTTTTAGCCAAAAGTTGGTAGTTTTTCTCACAGATTCCAGCCCCGGGGAATCGCGACACAATCCAGTGCACATATCCCGCTATATTTTTTACTTATATACTTGTCAACTAACTCTTGGCAAAATTGACCATTCATGTATTTAGCTTTTAATATTGTTGCACGTGGGAAAATTATTCGAGCCAATGTTCTAAAAATTCACATAAAAAATAATTCATCGATGAACTTACGCTAATGCAATACAATTTTGCATTGTATGTGCAACAAAAACCGTAGATAGAATGTTCCCGAGAGGTACAGAACTGCAAAATAAATAAGAATACACCTATATGTCTATAAACGCCTTCTAATTTTAATGCGGCGTTTACACTCTCACTATCAGCACGAGATAACTCGATCGTGAGAGTCTACGCTTTATGCACCTCTTGCCTCATCTCGTTTAGGCATTCGCGATTGTCGCTCGCCTTAATCAGTAGCGAGCAAAGAAATTGTGATCGAAATGAATTGTGATCGATAAGTCATCTCACCTTATAGTATATAATTAAACTTAGAATTTTGAGAAAATCGATCTTATTTTCTTTGCATTTTCTAAAAGTAGCATATTTCAAGAGCATTTTCTGCAAATTTCAGACGAATCGGACAATTCTTTGTGGAGATAAATAACTTTGAATGAAGTCGTCTCCATTGCATAAAGCGTTTTTCTCATGCTTTAAAAGCATATTTCTCGAAACTACATACGTTTTTGAAGTTGGTGATCATTGTAACTTGAAAACGGCTCCATCGATCAGCATGAAATTTTTCTCACTTATTTGATATGTAATTATCCTCCGGATGAACGAAGGATTTTTTGATTGGACGATATACTTTTTTTCAACAGCCGAATTCGGAATTTGAAATTTTGTTTGAAAATACAATTTTGAATTTCAACAACCTCCATTTTTCGAAAAATCAAAATCGGCCAAAGTCCGTTAATGACATAGTGCTCCATCCGGAGCACTATATCATTAACTAATAATCCCCGATTTTTTTTCATTTCGGATGATCCAGTGGCAAGCTATAGTGATCACGGCAAAACAATTTTTTATTTGGTCCCTTCGAAAATTTACTCTATTTCGACTAACTTTCAGCCTTGTGCCTTAAAAAAATTACAATAGCTTCTACAAATATATTTCTTTCAAGTAAAAAAAACATTTGTTATTAATAACTTTAATGTGTGTCTAAAAACAAATCCTGAAAAAGAACTTTTTCTGGACGCCCCAAGTGTACCTGACCCCTTAAGTATTAAATTGAGATTTTAAACTTTCGTAAACATTAAAAGACCTTGAAAAGTTTGACAGTGCTGTCAGAAGTGAAATTGTAACGAAAAGAGTGAGATAAAAATGAAAAACAAGGAGCTGTTGGTGAAAAATAGTGCGATAAAATTGAAATATAGTAAAGTAAGAGACATTGCAAAAAGTTAAAATAAATGTTCAAAGCTAAATATCGCTGGACTTAAAAAAAGTGAGCTAGAAAGGTATTTTTTCGCGAACATTCACAATGCAAACAATCAACAACACTCTTACGGTCCCTCTGGATTTGGGCCAATGGACCTTAATCAGAATATTAAGTTAATAGTAATAGCAACCGAACAGAATTGATGGTAATGTTGGACACCGCCGATCTTACCTTATCGTCCCAACAAAAAAGTCCTAAATTTACGTTTAGTAAGAGATAACAAGGATGGTTATGTATCGGTCAGGGTCCTCAGAACCGTAGTCTCTGTAATAAGCATCAAAACAGAACATTACTTTGGGAGCTGCCAGCTCGTTTCCACTGTGACATCTTCGGGAGTCAAAAAAGATCAATGTTTGGACAAAAAGCTGAAGATAGACAAAACTGATAACAATATTGGAAACAAACCAGCTGCCACCAGAACTGTTCAAGCATGCATCTGATGTGGTCATTAGGCTGAGCGACATATTTGAAGCAGGTGAAGATTGCCAAGGAATAATGAGATGACTTTTGCTCTTGGTGAAACAAGAAAAGTGAGCGAAATGATTCGGAATATAAAAAACAAGGAATCATTGAGCGATCTGCAAGCCCGTGAAATCCACTTGTGGTTCTTGTGAAGAAAAAGGATGGAAAGGTTTTCCTTTGCCTCGAACATAGGCAGCTTAATGATGTCAGCAAAAAACGCAACAGTGCATTTTTACGGATCGTGACGCCAAGTAGTTTTCTAAACTGGATCTTCAAAGTAGTTACTGGCAAGTAAATATTATAGCAATTTGTGGCAATGCCATTTGGTCTTTGCCACACTCTAACACAATCGAGTGCTTGATGAAATGCTTCCTGGGAGTGCTAAGCTGGAAGACATGCTTCGTTTACCTGGAGGCATCATCGGGATAGAGAAAACGTTCGACAAGTATTTATGAAACATAGTGAACATATTCTTGTTTCAAGTCCCAAAAAGTTTTCCATTTTTATGGGGAAAGTAAAATACTTGGGACACGCCGTATCTGCCGGTGGTATCAAAGCAGATTCTGAGAAGATAGAAGCAGTCCCGAATTGGCCGAAATTTAGTTTCTTCGAGAAGTTTCCAAGAATAGCTAACCGAGAAAAACCACTAGCTAACCGAGAAAAATCGTTCCATTGCCTGGAATGAACAATGTCAGACAGCCTGTGAGATACTAAAATATGAACTGTGTAAGGTACTTGTGCTGCCAGATGCAAAGCCAGTGAATACCAATGAGAGAAAGAAAGAGGAAGTTGAATCAAATGAGTACTAAAAGAGAAGTACAAAGGAACGTCGAGCGGCAACTTGTTAGAGAACAAGATCCAAGCAAAGGTGCACGATTAATTTTATTGAGAAGGCCTAAAAGATTGGTGTCGAAAGATGTTAAAGTAAAACGTAGTTGTGCCGTGCAAAAATACACACACAGGACTCATTGCAGAAGTATTTCCAGAATCCGAGTGGCAAAGTTAGGATGATCTAGTGGTAACGGGTGAATTCAGTAACTGGTCAGAAGTATATCCCATTGTTAATCAGGAGGCATCTGCAGTAGCGAAGCAAACTGTCTTGATTTTCATTAGGTATGCCATAGTCTTTGAACTGCACTCAGACTAGAGTTAAAAGTTTTTGGTGAAATGAGTAAGCTGTGAGGAATACGAGAAACGAGAACAACTCCCATTCAGCCTCAGTCTAGCGGTCGAATACTGGAACGACTCTAAGAACAATTCTAAGAACAAGCATCTAATCAAGGTGGATGAAGGGGACCAAAGAGACTGGAACCGTCACATTCTGATCTCTCTGATGGCTTTCAGGGCAGCAAAGCACGCAATAACAGGTGAAACCACGGAAAACGCGTCCAACTCATCTTCGGAAGCACAATCCTTTTACCAGCTGGTCGGAAGTTCGTTACACTTCTTAAGCAACGTCTGACCATTTCTACGTACGCAAACGATCTAAGTCAAAGGTTGATTTAAATACACCTGATTGCGCGAAAATGACTCAAAGCGACCATCGTATAAAATCATCAGCCGGATAAATAATACTGTAAATCGCATATGAAACACTGAAAGCCGGGAGCAAAAAGGAAGATTGTGCATCTGCGCCACTCAGTCTCATATTGCGACCACGATTCCAACAGACCGACTGGTAAAATATCTTATCAGGACTTATAGATTTTAAGTGGTGGTACTGTTACATGTCCAAAAATTGTATGAATACTAAAAAAACTAAAGCTCGTGATGGTGCCAAAACAGCATTCATGGATGATGGCCTCAAACGATGACACCCAAGCAGAGCGTATATACCATAGATAGCGAGGAAAGAACGTTATTTGCGATACAATTTGCGACATTTCCCCAGTGATTGTGAGAAATTGATAGCAATATCAAGAAATATCCAAGTCGAAAGATGGAAAAAGACAGAAAATACCACGCCAAGTAGCGCTGCTACGATCAGATACGTTTCTCATTCCCACTAGGCAATATACATGAGCTCTGCCAAAATGAATCTTTTAACGAATGGCGATTTATGCAATATTGATTTTCTGAAAACCTATTGTAAGTGATAAGATAGTTAAGTATGGTAAGTGATAGTTAAGATAGTTAACGCGGAATACAATTTTATGCAATCCTCTTCAGAGAATTTCGTTTTTTGTCACCGGATTTTCGCAGCGCTTACTGTTTCTTAATGGGATTGTACGCACGCCAACACACTCTCACCTGTCAGCTACTTCGATGAATACATTCTCACCTGTCATTTGAGATATACTTCTTTCACTTTTGCAAATGTCAAAGTGAACTTATTTGTTTTTGGCTCTTTTTAGGTGCCAGCTGATGGTAAATCCTTCACTCCCTACCCTTCTCTGCCATCAGGCAAATATCACACAATGCCGATCCTTCCGCGCTATCTATTCTAAAGTATATACGCTCTGACCCAAGTGTGATGATCGTTTTAACCAATAGATATGCAGTCAAAATCTATATTATTCTTCACATCGATAGTATTCTTCACATTGCAGTATGGATTGTGATTATTCCGCAATGATTTTCTTTAAATTTTAGTCATGCCTCGTTCACACGAAACTACGGTGGATCAATACTTGCGCATTAATCTGTGTTATTAGTCCTGACTTTATCTATATTAAGCGTGTTTTTTACTCCTCTTTCCAACGCAGAACAGAACAGACCCATTGAAAACAACAATACTCCTGTCCCAGTGAATTCGCTAGTACAGAAATTCTGGGTAAAACTCGACTTGATGCACCACATTGGAGTTACATGAGTTTGATCGATAGATGTCTGCTTAGTATGTTTGTGTTTTGTGGTTGTCTGCTTGTTTTTGGGGGTGATTTTGTTATTTTGTTTGTTTTTCTTAATTGTTTTATCTTATTTTTTATTTGTTTGTATAATTTTGTCTGTTTTTCTTCAATTTTTCACCCCATCTACCACCTTTTCGCTCTCTGGTGGTGGGATTTCTCGGGTGTGGTGCATCAAGTCGAGTTTACCCAAATTCTGTTCTTCATATTCTTCAACTACAGAATGTGCTGATAGAAAATAAAAAAGCTCATGAGTGGTTGCCTTTTTTGCTGTGAGGTAGCTTTGGATTTTACAAGGCAATCTTGAATGTCTTGGTAGTTAAGAAATTAGACAAAGCTCGCACAATGTGTAAAAAGTTAAAAGAGGAAATTTTCTATTTGTTCTTTTTCTATTTTCTATCGATTGTGGTAGTTTATACTTGTTATTTTCTCCCTTTATTTTCAGCTGTTTTGCGCTACTACGCGAATACGGTAACCTATAGAAAGCTTAACGAATGCATCAGCTGTTTTGTGATGGATCGTTTTTTTTGCGCCATTGTTCTATTCTGTTCTGTACCGGAACAAAAAAACGCACCTATTATCTTGCGAAATTCTTCTCATTTCTGTTTACTACATGCATAGAAGGCATAGGAAGAACATGCATGCTATCAAACATACGAACTATTATATAGGATTATCAACTAATTTTATGCTACTCCTTTGTAGGCCTACTGACTTTATTGGTCAACATATAATAACCTGGTTAGCGCCAACAGTAACTGAATGTCTACCAAAACCGTTAAACATTCGGATCTTCAATTGAATGTAACGGCTCTGTTCAATGAATTCATGCAGCACAAATGCAAACACATCGTTATGAGACCTTAATCTTTGCTTTTACTGAACTCTTCAATCTACGCAACGACACAATAAAGCGCAACGAATTGCATCGATATTCCATTTTGTATGGCTTGGATGTACCATGCAAGCTCTTGATAATGGGAATTCGAGCTAGTCAACAGGTGTTCTATGATCATTAGCTTCATGCAGCGGTTGAGGATTTTCTCAAATCTTCACACAAATGAAAATGCGATATCCCACCGTTACCTGTACCATTACTTTCAAATTCTGTCAATTGCGGAAGGTATGGGTTTGATCAATGCGGTGAGTATAATTGAAAGAATGATCTATTCTCGGAGGTTTTTTGGTTTTCAATGTTTATTTGTGGTCGCAAGCAGCTTGATAAAATCTTCACTCAACATTTTATCCACTGCGGTTTTGTACATTGGGTAGCAACAAATGCTATGCTATTAAAAAAATTAATGGAATATGGCATTTAAACTCTAAATCTTCTGTCCATAATGACAATTGTAATTTCTTAAATTATTTATTTCAAAATAGTGTTTCTTAGCATGATATGTTCTACATGTGAGGATAAATACATCAGTGAATATGACGTCTCATATAAATTTCAAACAAATATCCATCAGCTTCTCTTCCAACAGATTACATGAAACTCACTGCGATGACAGACAATTTGAACAAACTCAGCACGAAGTCATTTCAAAGAAAACTGATGGACCCACTTAGACTGCAATGCGTACGAAGTCTACACTTTCATATAGTGTAGTAGACTAGAGTGCCATAAGCCGACAGATATTTATGTATGTGAGGTAGAAAACAAGAAGACCCAAGATAATATTTAACGTTGCAGCTTGCAATCGCAGTCCGGTATGAGGTGCCTCCAGTGCAGAACAGTTATCCGGGCTTTCATCATAAATTTTCTAATGCATCTAATGCATTCGGAATGTAAATTCGCCAGTGCTACTCGAGGTAATCTTTTGATTGCACGACTTCTTTCTTCTGGTCTTCTTCATCTTCCATTCCATTCGATACCATTCCCGAACGAATGCACTTGCTTATTACTCTCACTTGGATTCACTTTGTTTAAGTCAAAACAAGATATGAGGATTGTGATACAGTGTGTAGGCTCATTTGGCGTTGCGACCTTTTATCTGCAGAATTCGATAGAGGAAGACGGTGTTCTCCTTATATGAGAGCTAGTTTTGTATGTTGCCGAGCAAACGAACAAAAAAATAAAAATTGTTATAAGTCCTACCGCGGACTGTACAAAAACACTTTTGGTTGAATCGGAATTGTATGTTTATTAGAAAGAATCTAGATCAACTATCTAGTCCGAGTAACAAATGTAGACTAACTTAATTATCTAGTTTGATGAGACGAAGTCATGTTCACCTAGATGCGAATTTGCTAAATCAGCGTCTGCAGTTGTGCGCTTCGTAACGGACTTTCTCACGATGTGCAATAGGGCATCATATTTCCCGCCAGGTAATTTTACATTTTCGCGACCGGGCGCCGCCGTATACATGACTTCTCCCCCCTTACAATCTGAATTCTCCTGAATTCTGGTTTTACATTCTTTTGGTTTTATTTTTCTCAAGTATAAAATTACGGATATCAAAATTAAAATAGTAATTAAAAATATTGAGGTTACGTTAAATCCGTATGAAACATTTTTATGATGATTGAGTTCGTTAATTTTCTGAACATTTTTAAAATTTTCCAAAACTATTTCTTCTAAGGTAACTTTGTTTTTGAAATTTTCATTATTTATATCATTAGGGTAATAAAATCTCTCTGCGAATCTATTTTTAATGTTTGAAAAGAAATGATCAACAATTTTAATTTCACAGTTATTGAATTGTATTAACATGTTCCTATTAAGTTTTAATTTTCTATTGTCGCAAGTGTGATTAAAATTTAAGTGGTTTGCATTTTTAACTAATAGGGTTTCTTCATCTATTTTGATAATTTCAGTAATGTTATTTGTTATTAATTTACAATTTCGTTTATATACACAATGTTTGGATGATTCTAATTCATTTAGGTATTTCAATTTTTCATATTTATACATTTTGTCATTATACTTAAAAGTAATTTCTTCATCAGCGTCTATTTCTTTATATAAATTGTTTGGCATTGGCAAAATCGTTCTGAGTTCTACAGTTATGTATTCTTTTGGTATTTTAATAGCAAATATTAATATTTTCTCTCTAAAAGAAGTAACTCCAAGTTTAGTTTGTTGCAATTTGTTAAGATCGATATTATAACTTTGAATTTCATCATCGGTAAGTATATTAGGATGAAAAATGCCACTTTTTGCTGATGCAACATTATCCTGTATGTGCTCTATTTTATTTCTTAGAATTTGGGTTTTAAAAAGAATATCATGAAACATAGTTTTACTGAAAGTTATATTTGTAATGGCATTAACGTTTTTGATAAATAGTTTTCTGTCGTTTTCAATTATATTCTTCAATTGAATAATGCTTCTATTAAAATAATTATTGATTGTTACTTGTTGATTTAAATTATTAATTGCGTTGTGGCTATTTAAGTCTATTGTCTGTAAATGTTTATTTATGTCTTGTCTGTCTTGGTCGTCCATGGTTCCAAAAAGCCATTTGTTTATAGAGCCAATAATATTAATAAGTCCTCTTTTTCTACGATTATTTTTGGAAACTTGGTTTGGAATCAGGGTTTTAACTTTAGTTCGTAAATGTTGTAACTCTGTTAAAAGTAAGTCTTTGTCTTTGTCATTCAGGTTGTTGACATTTGTGGTAAGAATGTTAATTACGTCAAGTATTTCAGTTGTGTTAATAAAATGTAGTATTAATTTCGTCTTGTGAACAATGTCTGTTTCATGTAGTCGTATTTCCGTATATCCAGATTGATCCGTGATTTCGTATATGTTTAATTGTCCTCTGATTGTAGTCAATGTTGAAATAAGTACAAGTAATGTCCAAAGAATCTGCAGAATTTATAAAGTTCAAATATTCGTTCGAAAAGTTAATATTGGTGTATAAAGATTTAGGGCTGCCAAATAGAAATAGTAAAAACTCTATTTAAATAATTTGCCTTGCATAATTTCCAAAATCATCCTTTTTCTTAGGTAAGGAATATTTTCCTGTGAAAATGTCAATTTAGCATTTCTTGAAACAATTTCCGATACAATACAACTAAAAACACCACAATCACTACCATTATCTTGTTTTGGAGTATTTTTAGCATTTTCTTTTATGAAGTTATTTGAATCGAATGGTTTCCCTTGTTTATCTAAAGACTCGCTATTAAGATATTCTTCTAAAACAGTTAATAGTTGGGGGTTTGTACCTCCTAAAGAATCGTAATATCTAATAGATTTTTCTCTTAAGTCAATAATTGCAACCGTCCAATGGTTCGAGTTAACGTGGACAGGAATTAGAATGATGTCAAACGAGAATAAATCGACTCGTCGTGTCCATCTTTTGACAGCTTCATATCCGTTCTCTAAAAGTTTGGTTACAAAAAAGGTATTGAAAGCATATGTTTTCGGTAATCCTCTGAGATATTCCCTTTCGCTTCTTTCTGTAATAAGGTTCATATAAAAATTTATGATGTTGTCATTTAGCCAATTATTATCCTTTAAAGTCCAAATATCGCGTTTTTCTATATTTAAATTAAATTTTGTGATTAGGATTTCATTTGGAGAATCCTGTGTAGATACTCTATTGATGATAGCATTTTGTTCTTCAGAAAATTGTCTGAGTTCATAATTAGTGTTAGCATCATCTTCTTCGTTTTCTAGTAAATCATTATATTTGAGGGGTCTTTTTATATTCGTTGGATGGATGTTTTGAAGTTTGCTTTGGATGTATTTTGGTTGATATTTCAATCTTTTGGCCTTATAGTTCTTTATGAAACCCATGCTTCTCACTTCAACATACTCTTCTCTACTTTTATTAGCTTTGCTGATCCATTTTTCTTTAGCTTCTAATAAGTTTTTCTTAATTTTATCATAATCTACTTTATGGTGTTGAACGTTGATTGGGCTACATTTGATTGTAGAGTGGTATCGCTCATTATAGTTTCGGATTGCTAACTGTATTTTTCGTCTAACTGAAAATTGTGCTTGCTTGTGAACGAGTATCCTAAATTTTTCTACAATAGTTTCGTGGAATCTTTCCACATCCGCAATTCCTGTATGGCTGTGAGGTCTTGTGAAATGTATTATTATGTTTTGTTCTTTTAAATAATCTTTTATTAGTACTCCGTTGAACTCATTTCCAGCGAAAATTTTCTCCGGTTTGCCTATTTTTGCAAAATGTTCTTCGAGTGCATCAATTAAGGTAATGTGATTTCTATCTGTCAAATAATACGCCGCACCAAATTTAGAAAATTTGTCAATAACTGTCATAAAGCTATATTTGTTTATGGTGTAAATATCAATATATATGATTTGGTTGATATCTGTTGCTGTTTCGGAGAACTGGAATTTAGGTTTAATAGGGTTACGGTCATATTTAACGGACTGGCAGACTTCACATTGATTGACGACAATATTGACGAGTTCTAGAAGTTTGGGATAATAAATTTTATTTTTCAGACTGTTGAAAGTTTCCTGGATTCCTGAATGCATGCTTTCCTTAATATGGTATAAGGATATTTGCCTTACTGCTTCTACTTCGGTTTTAATGTCTATTGCCCGATACGAACATCGTACAAATTTGATTGTTGAGTCGTTAGAAAACAGTTCTCTCAATTTTTCTTGGACTGCATTATACTGATGATCCGATAATTCCGAATAAATGGCTGTGATTCCTTTTTTGATGTATCTTCTAAATATGTCTGATAGCCTCTCAAAATCGTATTCAGCAATAAAAATAATTCGCTTTTTATGAAGTATTTCGATTTCGCATGTTTTGTTATTAGTTAAAATTAATTGGGTGCTGTACTTATTTACAATATCTTCCTTTATTGGAATATGGTCCAAAAGCTCTTCATCTGCAGAATGCTTTGTCGCCATGGTAACGTCATCTCTTTCTTCAGCATTAAATAAAATTCCTAGATCTGAGCCTGAACTATTTTTGGTTGATTGGGTGGAGTTATTTGTGTCATAATGTTCAATACGACTTAAGAAATCCGCTACTTTATTCTGTTTGCCTTTAAGATATTCAATTGTGAATCTATATTCTCCTAATTTCAATAGCCATCTCTGATGTCGGGGTGAGAGATCCTTGCCTCTATATTTAGCCTGTAAATATTTTATTGGCTGATGGTCTGTGAAAATTTTAAATTTCGTTCCATACAAATACGGTCGAAAATAACCTACAGACCATATGATTGCCAGAAATTCTTTGTCCGTCGCAGAATAGTTTCTTTCGTGACAGTTCAAAGTTCTCGACGCGAAGCAAACAGGGTGGCCTTCTTGTGAAAGAACGGCTCCTATTGCATAGTTAGATGCGTCGGTCGTTAAATCAAATGGTTTTTCAAAATTTGGAAATCGTAAAATAGGATGCGTACTGATCAATACTTTCAGTTTCTCGAAAGCTTCTATAAAATTAGGGTCTTTTGTATTAATTTTGACATTTTTTGACAAGTATTTGGTCATGGGTTGCGCAATTTTCGCATAGTCCCTTATGAACTTCCGATAATAACCGGTCAGTCCTAAGAAACTTTTGATTTGTCTCTCTGTTTTTGGCAATTGTAATTGTTCTATGACTTTTATCTTCTCAGGATTTGGTTTTAGCCCTTCCTTGGTTATAACGTGCCCTAAAAAACTTGTTTCTTTTTGTAAAAAGTTGCATTTATCTATCTGCACTTTCAAATTATTGTCTTCTAATGTTTTAAAAATTTCAGATAAGGAATTAATGTGTTCTTGAAGCGATGTACTAAAAATTAGCACGTCGTCGAGGTAAACAACACAAGTTTTATTTATATACTTCCTCAACACATCATTCATGAGGCGCTGAAAAGTAGCCGGAGCATTTTTCAGCCCAAACGGCATTCTGACAAACTCATAAAGTCCATGGGGGGTAACAAATGCTGTTTTGTGGCGATCCTCTTCCTTAACGAGGATCTGATAGTAGCCTTTGGCTAAGTCGATTGTTGAAAAATACTGAGCTCTTCCGAGTTTATCCAAGAGAGAGTCAATATTTGGGAGAGGGAATTTGTCATCGATCGCAACTTCGTTTAGTTTACGATAATCTATGACTATTCTAAATTTCCTCTCCCCGGAGTTATCACTCTTTTTAGGGACCACGATCAAGGGACTAGAGTATTTCGAGCTACTCTTTCGGATTATCCCTTGCTCCTCCATGTCAGTGATTTCTTTCCGTACAACATCTTCATGCCTAGGTGGATAACGATAAAGCCTTGAATTTATCTGAGCATCCGTCGTTGTTTTTATTTCATGCTGTATTTGCGGAGTACTCGTCAACAGATCTCCTTGTTTAAAGAATACTTTTGAAAATTTTTTCACGACTTTAACGATTTCCCTACATTCTTCTTCGTTCAAATGATCAAGTTTAAGGCGTTGCAAATAATTGTTTTCAACTTGTTCTAAAGTGAAAATTTCATTTATCGAATAAGGGTTATTGATAAATTTTAAAACTTGTCCATTAAGTGTTATAGTTTTCTCCTCCAAATCTATTAGGGTATCTAAAGTATTTAATAAGTCTATTCCTATAATAAAATCATATTTTCTACCACTAAGAGACTTTACTTTCCATCTTATTCTAGCTCCGGATGGTAAATTAAATTCTATTGGTGCATGAGTGTGAACTTCATATCTGATGAAATCTTTACCTGTAACCGTTGTGAATGATAATGGTTTGATTTCTATATATTCAAAAGACTTAATGCTATCGTTGATTATCGAAAATGATGACCCTGTGTCAATCAAAGCAATATATTTACAATTATTAAGACTAATTTCAATAAGCGGTAAAGTATCCGAGGCTAGTTTTGAAAAAACACCTCATCCCTATTCATATTGTTAATTTCAGGATTAGATTCACTCGTAACCTGGTTTAAATTCCAATTAGAACACGAGGAATTTAGAGGGCCATTCTGAGTTTGATTGCTCTGAATGTTATCAATTTCCATTGGTTCATGTCTGTTTTGAACCGAATGCCTTCTAGTCGTTTCAGAAGAATAATTTGTTCTTCTATTCTGACCAGAATTATCAAAATTAAAGTTTCGATTTCGAGAATCTGGAAATTGCCTTGAAGGTTGGTTAGAATTATTTTTATGTTGATAGCTGTTTGAAGAACTATTATTTCGATAATTGTTTTTGTTTCTATCGGAACTATTCTGAAAAGAATTATTATTATTATTTGATTGTTGATTACGCTTTTTGTCAAAATTTTGTTTCTGGTTCTGTCCTTGTTCAAAGTTTTTCGTTCTGTTTGAAGTCCTATTTTCGTCATATCTTTCATGATTATATTTTGATTTTGAATTTTCTGAATATTTATCAAAATTTCTATGTTTCTTGTATTCTGATCTAATACATGAATTTTCATAACGCCTATCTCTCATTACTTTTATTACGTCATCAATATTTTGCATATAGTATATTTTATCCAAGAGCACACCTTGTGTTATCTCTTTTGCTGTATTTACTAGCAAAGAGTCAACATTACTTAAGTCTATAAATGTGTTATTTTTATAATATATAATAAGTTCATCTTTTTTATATTTTATGTATTGGAGTTCAGACGCTAATTCATTAACATTATTAACTCTTAAATTACTGATTAATTTGTATATATCGCTGGGCTCCACATCTGGTTTGTAACGTAGTTTTAATGTAGATTTGATTAGCTCCCAGTTGTCTGGTTCGGGCAAATTAATAATTGTGTTTTTGGCCTCTCCCTGGATTTTTTCGAAAAATATCGTTCTGGTGGCTGTTTTTAACAAAATCGGGTCACTAATGTTGTTGAGATAAAACTCCATGCTGCTTATGAATGAGTTTAACGAGACATCCCCTGTTCCTGTGAAAACTGTCATGTGCCTTAGGTCCTGTAAAGCTTTGTCCCTGGGTTCCGTGGCGACATTTCTAAACATGATTTGCTGCATGGCTGCTGTAAGCCTTTCGATTGGGTCGAGCCTGTTTTGGCTGACGACCAACTCATTTACCACCGCTGCCAACTGTTCTATTTCTGCTTCCCTTTCTCTTAACCTTTCCTGCAAAAAATTTACCTTTTCCTCCATATTGTCTGCTTCGCTTATTTCTCTTGCCAAAAAATGTACTTGCGCTCTCCTTTCCTTCCTCTGCATCAAACACCAATAACACTTTTGTAATTTTTTTTTTTTTTTTTATAAGCAGGATCAACTGGCAGGCTAACCAGTCGTTTTAAGGAGACTTTTGCCTTCGTGTTCTCAGACTCCTGCTTAACACTCACGATATTTTAGTTTTGTTTATAATTAAAGTTTATGTTGGGTGTTAATTGTTTTAATTAAAACACCACACGATTTTCCGTCGGATTTCACTTAATCTTTTTCGATTTTATGTGGTTTTCGACCGGTTTTAATCGTTTTTAAATTCGCGATAACTGATTTTTAGTTTTTTCGCGTTTACCGACTGCGCCAGTTTTGTATGTTGCCGAGCAAACGAACAAAAAAATAAAAATTGTTATAAGTCCTACCGCGGACAGTACAAAAACACTTTTGGTTGAATCGGAATTGTATGTTTATTAGAAAGAATCTAGATCAACTATCTAGTCCGAGTAACAAATGTAGACTAACTTAATTATCTAGTTTGATGAGACGAAGTCATGTTCACCTAGATGCGAATTTGCTAAATCAGCGTCTGCAGTTGTGCGCTTCGTAACGGACTTTCTCACGATGTGCAATAGGGCATCATATTTCCCGCCAGGTAATTTTACATTTTCGCGACCGGGCGCCGCCGTATACATGACTAGCTTTTGAGAGTTGGAAGCGCATTAACAAAATGTCCTTTACTATTGAAGGCCTATTGAGAGTTGAATATCATCAGAGGCAGAATTCTTTTGAAATTTTTGTTAGCGCCCTCATTTTGGCCTTTCATCTATCAAGGGTATCTTGATTTTCTAGCATATAAGAACCTTCATGCTATAGCTGGTTTGCAAAGACAAATTTTAGCTTATGCTCTATTAAACCTTTGTCTTGTAGGCATTACAATTCAATTAACCAAAATAATAAACACTTACCACAATTGGAAATTCATGGAGAAAACCGTATTTGAAAAATATTTCTGTATCCCATTTAATAAAGATTCATTTGCACATCAATGTTTGAAATGGTTTTTCTGTGCAATGTTAGTTTTACAAATATGTCAGCAAAGTGAGAGCTCACTTTGAATTTTTTTTATGAATTTTCTTTTAATTATATGTCAATGCTGCCAACCATTTCTCTTTTTATGATTTACAGATCTTACATGCAACATCAAAAACAAAAAAGTAATATTTTCTACATACTGTAATATTTTCTACATTGAAGAAGTTCTTCCTAACGAGAAATGGTAATGAACTTTTAAATATATGGAATGAATGTTGAAGAAACTAATCAGAGCTATGTCTAAGAGAAGAGTTTGTCTTATCTGTCTTAACAAAATCTGCTGCAACCAGCAGTAATGTAAAGGGTAAAATAAAGTGCCAAAAAGTGAAACTTTCTTTTTATAGTAGGAAAAAATTCATTGAAGTTTCGATTTCTTTTCAAAGTGACGTTTGTTTTGAACATCGCGGAAATGCATTTACAGTCTGCTTAATTTCAAGAAGAAGCAATAGGCAGGGTGTTAAAAATTAGGATATTAACACAATTATAAATATCTGTTTCTGAATAGATTGGGGGAATTACGATCTGGATGAAAATGTCAAGCGTATTCGAAAACGGGCAACAGTAATATCAATATGCCTTGTAAGTTTTATAATGATCTGAAAATCTGGTCAAAAGTTATCGCAATTCAAAACTTTTCAAATTTTACCAATCTTATTTTAGGCGCCTAGCGCACACATAAGGTTAAAAATTACAAAAATATTATCATATTTACATTAACAACACGTTCCAAATTCATTCGATAGACTTTGTTTTTGCAAAAGTCATTTGTTGACAGAATAAAAGGTATATTTAAATTAATTACCTTTTGTGAGACCTGGCACTTACTTTTGTGTATATACACCAATGTATCCTTAAAATTTCAGTTCAATCTGATTTCGCGTTCCTGAGATTTTTTCACTAAATTTTTTTATGATATATATATATATATATATATATATATATATATATATATATATATGTATATATATATATATATATATATATATATATATATATATATGTGTATATATATATATATATATATATATATATATATATATATATATATATATATATATATATATATATATATATATATATATATATATGAATTTTTGGCCAAAGCGATTTTAATACTTATGTTCTTCTTCATTTGCAAAAATAAAATCATCACATGCTCTTTTGCACGAAAGATTTGCGTGAATTGCCATAACAGTAAAGCGTAAATTAGACACTGAGATCTGGTCGTCGACTTGGTTGCAGATATGCGATGTCTGCGACCAAATTCATTGTCTGTGGGCTAGTCTAAGATCTAGTTTGTTCGCAAGTATAAATAATTTGTTTTAAGAATACAAATTTATCATCAATGTAATCGTTAGTATTCGACATTATTGAAGTAAAACTGTTTCTTTACAGCAAGTAGCGGGTTTTGGGGCTTAAATTCGGTAGTTTTTATTTATTTATTTACATATTCAACAGATGAAATCCAATATAGAAATAAATAATATACAAAGAATCAACTAATGAAAGAATGTAATATAGAAAGCACAAAATAATAATGAAATAAGAATGATAAAGGCTACCCAAACGTGCGGAGAGTGACGTGCAAGTAAATAGTCGATCCGTTTGAAATGACTCCTCTCACTTCTCCTCTTCGTCCTATCTACTCGCCTTCCCGCGGCGGTGCTGTTAATCTTGACCAGAGATCGGGTAAACGTATCCTAGCGATATTAAATCCCCGGTGGAAGGGAAAGAAACTAATTGGTAGATAGTGCGGTCCTCCAGGCTTGGGGGTTAGGGCGATGGACCGACAATCCGTCCTCCACAAAAATTTTAAACCGTTCCGGAACTCACAGAGATGCCTCGGATAGGATTGAACCAACGGAAACGACCCGGCAAACGAAACATGGACTATGCTTTTGGAGCCTGGAATGTCAGATCGCTTAATAAACCTGGGTAATTATTACAGGCCACTCAGTACAAATTGAACGTGCTGGCAGTCCAGGAAACGAAATGGACTGGTAGCGAGATTCAAGACATGCACACAATATTCAAGAGTGGGAAGCCGTCGATTTGGAGTGGCATTCATTGTGGATAGGGAGTTCAAGCCACACGTTATGGACTT
The DNA here is from genome assembly GCA_963978885.1 of Nemotelus pantherinus. Taxonomy (NCBI): domain Eukaryota; kingdom Metazoa; phylum Arthropoda; class Insecta; order Diptera; family Stratiomyidae; genus Nemotelus; species Nemotelus pantherinus. Next base: position 197,304,959 of record OZ022264.1, on the reverse strand, counting down.
CAAGGCAATAAGCGAACGATTGTGTGCGATCCGCATCAAAGCAAAATTCTTGAAAATATGGCTGGTAATGACGCATTCTATAACCACTTGGAAAGGCTATTCGACTCATTGCCCTCAAACGACGTCAAAATAATACTACGCGATTTCGGTGCTAAAGTCGGGAATGAAGAGGTACATCGAGGAACAACGGGAGGGCACATTCTCCACGATGCAACTAACGACAACGGCCAACGCCTGATTGACTTTGCATGTAGTAGGGATATAGTCATAGTTCGACATGCTTCCCACATCGACGCACCCACAAAAGAACATGGGCATCATCAGATGGCAATATCTTTAACCAAATTGACCATGTCTTTATTCAGCGGAGATGGACTTCCAGCATACATGATGTTCGGACGTTTCGAGGAGCAAATTGTGACTCGGACCACTACTTGGTCAAATCCAAATATCGATGTCGCATATCAAAGGCAAACGTGACAAAGACCAGTCCTCTGCGTAAGTTTGACATCGAAAAGCTCCAAACGGTGTCAGTAGCAGAAAGCTAATCAAAAACTGTTGAGACTAAGCTAACCCCCATCCTACAAAATAGCACATCGAGGCTGGCTGACGAGGTCTGGATGGAGATGAAGACAGCAATCAAAGCCGCTGCAGAACAAGTGGTTGGGTATGAAGCTCGACGCAAAAGAAACAACTGGTTTGACAACGAATGCCAGGATGCGCTGAACAAGAAAAATCAGGCATATAAACAGTTCCTTGAAAGGAACACCAGGACGAAGAGAGAAAAATATGAAAACCTGCGACGAGTAGCAAATAAGATCATTAGATGTAAGAAACGAAAATATTATGACGAGCAATTAAAGAGCATTGACGAAAATCTGGCGAGCAATAAAACTAAGCAAGCTTACAAGGTAGTAAAATGTTTAAGACGCGAATACCAGGCCAAGACGACACTCTGTAAAGACGAAATCGGCAATATCATCGCCGAAGATAGCCAGGTTAAGGAGAGGTGGGCCTGCTATTTCAAAGAACTCCTTAATCTTGCACATGGTACAGCCGATAGACGTCTCTGACGAAGTCCCGATCGCACCCCCAACGCTGGAAGAAGTCAATGCTGCCATAAAAAAGCCAAAAAAACAATAAAGCGCCGGGCATTGACGAGATTCCGGTTGAGCTAATCAAATACGGTGGAAGCTGCCCTATAAAAGCCATCCACAAATTGATGCAGCACATCTGGGGTCAAGAAAAAATACCGCAGGAGTGGTGCAAATCCATCATATGCCCTATCTACAAAAACGGAGACAAACTTCGGTGCGAAAACTACAGAGGTATATCGCTACTTTGTACGTCCTATAAGATACTGACGAAAATATAAAAAAATAAAATAAATGTATACGCTGAAAAGGTCTTTGGGGAGTACCAAGGAGGCTTTGGGTCTGGTTGATCAACTACAGATCAGCTTTTCACAGTCAAACAAGTGCTCGAAAAATGCTGGGAATTTAACATCGACGTCCACAAGATTTTCGTGGACTTTAAACAAGCATATGACAGTATTGACCGAAATATACTGTACAAAATAATGCTATACTTTGGCATCCCGGCAAAACTAGTCCGGCTGACCAAAAAGACGATGACGTCGACAGCATCACAAATCAGAATCAACAACAGTCTGACTGACACCTTTGACACAAATGTCGAACTAAAGCAAGGTGATGGGTTGGCCCCTCTGCTGTTCAACCTAGCACTAGAGTACGTGATAAGGAAGATTTCTGTCGGCACAGGGGGTACGCTTCTGTATAAGTCGAACCAACTAGTGGCCTACGCGGATGACATTAACATCTTGTCACGTTCCTTCACATCCGCCAAAGAACTCCTGTTGAAACTTGACCAGGAAGCCAAAGAAGTAGGCCTGAAGATCAATCAGACGAAAACGAAAATCATGACGCAAACAAGAAAGAAAACCTCCATTAGACGAAATATAATTCTGGATGAATATAATTTAGAGAATGTGAGTTTAACAACGAAATT